>JAPYZA010001995.1:0-18761 GCA_030522685.1 Eupelmus azureus
ATCTGGCACAAAGCGCAAACCGCTGCAATTCCCTCTCAAAAGAGCCCCTCTGCAAAAAAACCTCACCCCATCCTCCCTCTCTTATCTACCCCTCCCCTTCCCCAATCGATATCAAACAATTCCAATGGCAGCGCCTATACACCTCGCACAAAAAGGCGCACATAATGAACATCGAAGACGCCGGGCAAGAGGGAGGAGAGCGGCGATAATTGATTATATTCCGCGCATTGTCCCGGGGAAACAATGGGCCAGATCGCGCCGACTGAATGGGGCGGATATACACACGGCCGGCTGGCTTATCGGAGCGTAGGGAAGCAGCCGCCGCCGTGGCTAGGCTACCCTCGTAGACATGTAGAATCGGCGAGAAAATAAGGGAGTTGAATGGGACAGCTACTCTCGGTGCGACAAATGTGGAGATCCGGTCAAGGTCGTCAGCGCGGGATGTCGCGTTGGGGAAAAATCGTATGACTTTATTTTTCTTTTTGCGACGCGGGGATGCGGTAGATTGAAACGAGGACCCGGGAGGTAGGATGGTCTGGTTTTATTGACAGATGCGAGTGGGGCGTTTTGTTTTTGACGAAGATTGGAAGGAATTCGGTTCGATGGGGATTTTGAAATTGAAAGCGATTTTTCGAGAGTCATAGGTACGATAAGAAAGAATGCTTTAATTATCTTATTCGCGTGTATTCGTTTATTAAGCCATATCGTCCAGAGGCCGGAAGATTCGGCGGCTGCACGGGACATCGATTTCCTATTATATTGCGATTTTATCGGCCGCGGATTTATGTCTACGGCTGGCTATATCTACGACTTTCGCCGAACATAATTAACAGCCGGAGATTCACGAGCTCGATGCCAGTCGATCGTAAACTGTCCGGCGAATGAGTTAAGCTACACGTGGGTATTAGTGAAAGACGTTGATTTTAAATGACTATGCCTAGTCTTTGGTGGTCGGGTTATGAGATCGCATAAAAGATACCTGTACCAAACGAGCGTATTGGTTATCATAAATCGGAATTAATGTACTTTGATTTACGATACGTAAAAAAGCATTCGCCATCGATTACAGTTTTTCCAAGCAAAGTACTCCCGAACAAACGGCTTTTATCGAATAAATTTTCCAATTTTAATCTCGCATGAAAAATCGCGTATCAATCATCGATAGCTAACGAAAATCAAACTCTTGCGTAGCTCGCAGTCCCGTCGCAATTCGCCGATAAACATTATTACCACTTTCTCTTTTATTTTTTTCTTTTAATACGCGTTTAATTTCGAGCCGCTTGGCCGTAAACAAGCGAACGACGAGCGAACGACGAGCGAGTGCCGAGAGCGAGCTTTAATTGAAAATTTTTGCGAGATCGATGATGTTTCCGAGCGCTTCGCGCAGCTGTTTCGCTGAAACGGACGACAGGAGGTGGGGCAGAAGTGACGAGAATATAAGCCCACGCGCGCGCTCTGGAAGTGTCTCGTCCCGTGAATTTAATCGAGAGAGAGAGAGAGAGAGAGAGAAAGAGAGAGAGTCAGGAAACCAGGTCAATTCGATGCGATTTAATTTTCGCGAGGGGGAGCCAAGACCTCATAGCCAAGGATAAGTGTCCCGCCGCAGGGGGGGGGGGGGGTAGCGCGGGGGTAGTTTTACGGCCGCGAAAAATATTAAGCAACGCCGAAAGCCGACTTCTCGATGCATAAATATTCAGCGCGCGCTGTGTAACAAATTTTTAGGAGGTATATTCGAGATGAGGTATATAGGTCGTGGCTTTTGGAGATCCGTTTTGGGCGTTCTTTTTTCTTTCGTAAGTGAAGTTTTATGGAAGAGTGGTCGGAGATTGATTTGACGGTGAAGTTTGAATGAATTTTTATCGATTATGAAGAGAAGGAGCAGTTATATTTGTTGATCGATAAGGGAAGGACGAAAGCGATTTATAATTCTGCATCACGTAAGTTCGCTTCGTTAGTTAAATTTATTTGCTTCGCGAAATCACAATTAAAACAATTAAACTGCATTACATGAACTGTGAATAATTATTATTTATATATATATATAAAAATATTGCAATACTATTTTATTATTGCCTTGAATAATAAAACAATTTATATTAATTAAAAATAATATAAATTATTACTCCGAATACGTACAGTGATTTAATTTATTTAAATTTTCGCTAAAAATTTTAAATAAAAAAGGCATTTATAAGGATTTTTATATTAGTTACTTCTTTTACTAATTAATTGCATATTGTCCGTGTTATCAAATCAATATCAAATCTTTTCTATTTAACACGACATATTCATTAATTTTGTATAAATTTGTATAAACACAGAGTCTTTTTAAACATTTAAATATTTCAATATGATCTTTCATTGAATAAAAGTATGTAAGAGAAATCGAAGCTACATTGAACAGGGACATATCGAACAAAGCAAATAATTTAAAATTTAAAGAGTTTTCTCGAACTATTCAAAAGCTAGGTAAATATTGTTTGAATCTTTTCCACTCAAATTTATGACTAAATGAAAATTCCGATTCGTATTTCTTCTGATACATAATCAAAAAATGTGGAATATCATTCAAATTGCGTTATATAATAGTTAAATATACCAAAAATATCATCGCGAATTCAGACTTTTAGAGACTTTATTTGTAAGAAAATGAGATTTATATTTACATTTAAAATGAATTTTCACGCAATTAAAAATATAAGACAAAAAAAAAACATAATGCCAAACAAATACTTACTTATTTCTAAATTGTTTTCGATGTTTAAAGTTAATTTTTACCATTCATTCAACAAAATAATTATGACAAAAAGACTCTAACCAAGCATAAAAGTTAAAACAGTTATCATAGTGCGCATTGCATGGCTCTGTCACATACTAATACTAATCACATAAATCGTCATGCGGTCAATAAAAGCAATTCTGCATAATATAAGTTTTAATACAAATTATACTTAAAAATTTTTTTTACTTTTTCTTCAGAGCATAACAAATAACAATAAGTATATCAAAAAAGTTCGGAATTTCAAAATTTATAACAGACTTTTTTCATTTAAATAAAGATGTATGCAAAATTAAAACTACATTTTTGTTTTGTATTTTGTATTTTTTCAACAATAACATAAACTATTTATAAACTGATTGAAAAACTTTTTCCTAGACTTTCATTAACACTTGGTTAACAACAAATTTAAGTTGAAAAAATTTCCCTTTTTAATAGCTTAATGCGCAAGGAGAATATTTATTTAATGGGATAGTATATGACCACTGTACACTCTTAACTCTTGTACAGCATTCAGGATTCGCGTCGCGCATCTCTCACCACAGTAACAATCCTTCTTAAGTATATTTCTGTAACTTTTATCGTAGTTTAAAAGTTGTGACAGCATTTACACGTGCACAATTTATTTGTCATTGTTATCAAATGAATGAAATATACATTAATAGTTTTTTTAACGAAAATAATTATATTTATTTTATCTAAATAAACAATATCTATTTTGAACATTTTATAAATGAACAGAGTAAAAAGATAATAATATTTGTAAAACAATAAATTTATCAAATTATCTGTATTTGCAAACAAGTTGTAATTGCTTTATTTAAATTTTAAATACATTATACTATATTTTTACTACTAGCTTATGTAGTATTTTATGCGATTTAACAAAACTTTGCAAAATACAAAACCATTTAGTTAATTTTTCAAAAATGTTGATGCCTTACGACTGAACTCATGTTTTAAAAAAAAATACATTATCGAAATATTCTATAAAACGATCCTTTCATTCTCTTCCATTAACTTCCAATCACTATTTTCCATCAAATCCGCTATTCTCCACATACCAATAACCCACACGCATCCCCCCAAAATTTAATACCACCAAAAATCAAGCATACCCAATCCTCGCCCGCGAATCCATAGCAATCAACCATCACAAAAAAACCATCCCCCTCACCCATCACCCATCCTAACAATTAATCGAAACGGCTCGTTTTCCAAGTATTACCATCCCCTCCGCGTTCAGACAGTTCGCGCACACCAGCAGCCAAACCAGACTTTCCCATTTCCATTATCCCTCTCGCGCCGAGTTATTGAAATCCCCGCGCAAATACAGCGCAAAAGCTTGTTACCGATATTCCAGGCGGTCGGCGGATCCGCGGCGACAGGCGCCCGGCGTGTGTTAATTAGAGCAGCTGCCAGCCGCGCGATTCCTCCGAGTTCTTAATGAGCGAGTTATGCGATTGCAAGAGCGCAAGTTGGAAGCGGTGGCTTTGCTTTGTGCGGAGGGTGATAATGAACTTAGCGTTGTTGGCTTGGGGGTTTTCAGATTCGATTGTGCGCTGGTTGGTGTAAAAGGAAATGTGGTGATGTTTTATTTGTTACGTTTTGTGTGGTAGAGATAGTTTTTTGTTTTTGGGGTTGAGGTCAAGTAAATGAGTGAGGTAGGAATCTCTGCATAATTGTTACATTGGAATCAAAAATTTGTATCTAAAAGAATAAAAAAGATTAAAAGCTGACGTCGTTTGTTGTTCAGAAAAGTTGCATTGACTTTGTTCAAAAAATTATTCATGTTAAAATATCGATAATGCTGATAAAAACTGATACTGATATTTTTCTGTGATAAACGAGCGAAATGCAGAAATTGCTAAATTTTTGTTTTTTTAGGTATGTTTGATTTGATTTGAGATTGTGATAAGTAAAATAAATGTAAATGTGATGAATTAAAATATTTATTAAAAAACGATCGGTTATTCAATGTCTGTTGAACTCTGATGATTGAGCGAACAAGTTCTGAAGTAGTTTTTAATAGATGAACCGACGCGATTCAGTTTATTGATAAATGGAGATGTAACAAGTCACCGTACAAATGGAAACAAATTTTAGAGTTTAAATAAGTCATCTCAAACTACACATTCGAACATATACATAAAACTAAAAGTCTCACAAGCGAAGCCACCTTACTATTATGCATGAAGCATAGAAACTTTAAACTCCACTGATTCATTAACTTCAAATAGATCCCCGTATAAAATCTTCATTTCACACTCTAAATAAAATAGCCAATCAATCAAATCACCGCCGCGCCACACTTTCCAGAATAAACCAAATAATCGGTTAGAGACCTCATGAAAGTTTCAATCACCGTAAAAGTTTTACAGTCGCCGGAATCCCGACTCCGAAATCCTGGCTCGCACGGAGCCGTCGGCGCGGTCTATAAACGCGATTATTTCAGTACGTGTATGTACGTACACATACACACACACACCTAGGTGACACACAAAGGCAATCTCGGAAATGCAGGCGCTCGTAAAAAAGGAGACACGCACGCGGAGAGTATAGCAAGCGGCGACGGATGTAAAGAAAACATGGTGCGGCCGGTAATCGAGTCGAGGAGCAGTCGTCGGTGGCTGCATAAATATTTATAAGGCCTGAGAACAGGACTATTCCTGAGAGACAACGGAACTCGATAGGGTGGATCTGTGTGGTTAAGGGATGTGGTGGTAAGGTTTGAAATAAATATTGTCAAAATCAAAATGACAATGACGCTTTTGATAGTGAAGCTATTTTGAATTTGAATTATATACATGACACCCCACCGCAATCTTCTCTAACTGTTGCTTCTCCTAATTTTTACCGATGTTCCTCAATATTCAGTATTTTCGTTCTCTCCGTACGCCACCCCAAGAGAGCTGTTCAACTAAATCCAGTATTTAAGAGAAAGGAAACACCAAACATTGACACAACAAATCACCGAGTCTATCAAAGACAAAACCCAATCGATCGAATGTCTGATAAACTGCAGTGACTTCTCAAACCACCCTTGCCTAATGTTGAACCAGATTCAAGGCTATCAGAACAATTTCTTAATCATTCCCATATTTTTCTTCCACCCTTCTTTCTCCTAATCCTTCCAAGCAGTCTGACTCATACACAGCCAGATATCTTATCTCCCTGGCTTTTCGCTTAGATGAATCCTCTAGCTGCGTTTCCTGCGTTTTCAGGAGAAGGAAAACTCCCCAGAGAATCACGGCAGTTTTCGCTTCGCGCGCAGGAGGGAAACTTGGGCACTCTCGGTACATAATAGGAATATAGAGCGCCTGCGTGGCTTTTGAATTTGGAGGAGCTACGCGCGTGGGTAGAGGTAGGGAGGATGGATTATATATGGGCTTTTACTTTTTGTCCGTTTTCGGGATTTCCGCTAATGGCGCTACCTTCCGAGCTGTGCATATGGGAGGATCACGAGAATTAAGTGAATAAATCGCCTCTGGGGTTTAAAAATTCAGCGTGCTGCTGGGAAAAAAGGGATCTTCGCTCTTTTGAGATGACGACGTATGACCATAATGAAAGATAGCGTCAAAGCACTGCTTTTTCGTCAAAAATCCTTTTAATCGCTACCTATCGGTAACATCACTAAGTAACTACAAAAAATTGAATTAGCAAGTCATCCGACTATTTTCATTTAGAGACACATTTAATGGCTCCTTCCTCTAACACTCCATCAAAAAGTCATCCAAAACTCTACCCTCAAGTCCCTACTTAGCCCATTTAAAAGATTATTGAATCACGCGTCCTCTTAGCTTTGATCTCATCAAGCCAACCTCGAGGGAGGCTTGGCTTATGCATAGTTTCAAAATTCTGACAGCGACGCGGTAAGTTCGCAGACTAAAACAGCCCAACTCGGCTCGATGGATCAAAGGAAAGCTGCAGAGAGGCAGAAAGCAGAGTCGAAGTTTTCGGAGGAAAGCAGGAAGACGGGAGCCACGCAGACAGAGAAACCAAATGTACTTCGCATTCATGAGGGATTTTAAAGGGGGAACGGATTTTCAGGGTATTGCCTTCGCGGAAAGAATTTTATCTCGCATAAATTTGAATGGCAATCCCGTGTGTTCTAAATATTAACCGCGGCATCGCAGAGGACCTCGCCGCGAGCTGTTAATTTTCTTTTGCGCGGGCGCTACTCTTTCAGGATTAGATTTAAAATTTTATTTGTGGATAAAGTGTAGCGGTGCTTGCGGTAAAAATGAAGCAAAGTTATTCATGCTGCGAGAGAACGTTAGATATTATCTGCGGAATAACGTTTTGCTCGGGAGCAGATGCGTATTTTTCGAAAAAATGATTATTTTGACTTTACGGTCCGCCCGTTATTCTTTATCGCGTAAAGCAGAATAAATAGTCACAGCGCAGGATGCGAAAAATTAGTATAAGAAATTACTACGATTCTATCAATATTCGTTTAGAAGGTATTTCCATTTTCCACGAGAGAGCGTAAAAATAACGACGTCGGGGTTATTTCGCAGGTGGATTTAACTGCTTTATAGAATGCAGCAGATGATATCCAGCTTAATGAATAAAAAAGACTTTGCCGTATATCAAAGGAATGAACCGTTCTATCAGGCGCACCCGCGAACAAATTCATTTGAATGATAACTCTTTTAGAAAGTAGCGGGATCTCGAGCTCAAAGAGATTTAGAGCGTCGTAGTTTTATCAGAGACTCACTGCGTCGCGGCGAGTAACAAAACCATTTCACGAGCTAAGTGATTAGAGTGCACTTATTCGCTTAAGCTGACTTCTCTGATAAAGTAGATTAAATTTCTTCGAGTTACTATTGTTATTATTTGTTTATCAGAGTAGGGACTCTTCTTTGAAGCTGTATAAATGTTTATTTAGGAATTTAATAGTCTTTAGATGAAGGGACAGTGTACAATAAGGCAATGAACACATTGAAAAAAACTTCTTTTTTTGATAAAAGAAGTCTACATTTTTGAAAATCAGACATTAAAACTTCCTTTTTTTTAAATTCTTGTATCATAAAAATTATTTAAGTGATATTTAGTTCGTTAAGATTAAATGTCAGTAGCAGTAATTAATTTTCGCGAGAACATGTGAAAATAAAGTTGATCTCCTTGTGTTCTGTACCCTTTAAATATTGATCATAATTTTATTTCTTTATAGATTTTAACAAAACATTTTTCTTTGAAGTATTACTACCTATTTAAAAATGGTATGAATTTTTATTAATTAATCTCGTATTCTTCGAAACTGATAGTTGAAATTAAAAAAGATCTAAAAAGAAACTAAATATCATGTACCTTACATATTTTTTTGCACTTTGACGTTCTCGCGAGTTCATACAATATTCATTTTCTCACACGAAAGCACAAAAGCGCCCGGCATAAAGCAACCGACTACACATAAACAGTATTTACCCACATAAACATACAAATAGAAATCTCCTTACTCTCTCAAAAGAACAAAGACTCTCTCCAATCTCGACAAACTACAGCATTACCATTAGCCATACTGTACCAACCTCTCACCCAAACTCTATCTCAACCTCCTGCATGAACAAAAAGAGTCACAAAAAAGCACGCGAAAGAAAGAAATTTCAGCGACTGATAACTTTTCCACGAACTCTTCGCATCTCGGTACTCGGATCCCCAGCCGAATGCCTCGAGTGCACAGCTGGTAATCCGCGCCGACTAAGCGGCTTTTAAAACCGAAAACCGATACGTACATAAATCTGACTCCTGCTCCTCGTGCCGGTAGATACACAAGCTCGATGCAGCTGCCACTGGGGGCATATATGAGTATACTTGAAAACGGGATCCAAGTGCGCGTTGCTCGCGCTGTGATATCGAAAGAAAACCGATTCTTGCATTTGTATTTGTGTACGCGAGCGGAGAGTGCGTATAGGTCGGCAGGAGATTACAAGATTTTTTCCAATCGCGGAGTATAGGTCGGAGTTATTGGTGGAAGGAGAGCCAGGAAAATGGCAGATGTTGGTAATAAAAACGTTTATGGGGTGTATTGTGAAAATGCCCTCTGCTGAAAATATTTTACAAATAACAGTGATTTAAATTTAATAACTTATATTTTTTTCAAAAATGTAGCCGAATGAAAATTGTTGCTTTTTCCTTTAAACCATTTACGCAACCATGCGTGCAAGTAGATAAGTTACATTTACAGCCAAAGGAAATATCACAATTTGTGTAAATAAGGTCGAGAACTTGCATAATTGTGGAACTTTACGGTTCGAATATCTGTTCATAAATAGCTATAATTTATATTTGAATATTCATATATTATATATTGAATTCGATACAGAAATCACTTTAAATTCATGAATACCAATATCTCAATATCCACATTACTTGAACAAAATAATGCACAGCAAACAAAAATGAATCAGAATTACAAAAACACATTAAAAAAAAACACACATTCTCTGTGTACATAAATACCTCTGCGTCAATGAATTCGCAAATTCCAACTCTCGCAATCACCCATTCAAAAACATTTCCCCAAACGCGAATAAAAACTGAAAATAACGTCCAAATTGCCGCGTCATTTGCTCTACCCAGCTCGAAAAATTCAGAAAATTAACCCTTACGCCCAGCCGTCCCCCCGTCCCTCGATCCGCCCAAAATTCCGAGCCAAAAGCTACATAATAAAATCCAGTCACGGCATCTCCAGCTCGAAATCCAGCGTAATGCCAATTCCAGCGAATAAACCGCGTGTGCACGTGAGCGCGCCCGCCCTCCGCAGCGATTGATCCCGACAAGCTAGGGCAAAAAAAAGTGCAGAGCGCATAGCGAGCATTCGGCGAAAACGAGGTTAATCGTGTCTAGCTTGCTATCTCTCCCTTTCTCTCTCCTCTCTCTCTCTCTCTCTCTGCAGCAGCGTCAGAGTGACAGTTTATCCAGGCGCGCTCAGCCAGCGAGGCAGGCCGAAAATCGCGAAACGTCGCATGGTTCGTTGGTGCGTGCGAGTGGAAGAAAAGTGCGTGTGGCAGGCTTGGGGTGGTTGGGTTAAATGAGTGGAAAGGGATGGTTAGGTGGTTGGGGGGATGAGGATCACTGGGTTGACTTTTGTTCCGGGGTGATAATGACGGTTTGAGGTGGATGGAGGGATTTTCGATGGGCTTTTTTTAGAAAGAATTGTGGTGGTGCTGGTTGGTATCGGGGAGAGCTTTTTCGTTGAAAAATATATTAGGGGTTGAATTTTTTATAAAATGTACAAGGGTGATTTTATTTAATAATTCAGGAGATTTTTGAAAATTTAATTAAACCATTTATGAACTAGGATCTAGGAATTCGGTCAGTTCGAATAGGCTTATAAAGTTTTGTTTTTAGTATTCAAAAGAATACTTTTAAATATAATGAACAGTCAATGCTCTATGTATAGTATATTCAAAAATTCAGAGTTAAATCAAAGTAAATTTGTCGACTTGGCACAGCATTTATTCACTACTATAAATGAGAAATGACTAGTTTAACTATTGACTATTATCTCTATGTCAATTATTAAAGAACACTAAACTCCAACGTATACTATACCAATGAAATAAAATTTAAATTTAATAAATGTGTAAAAAAGTCAATTTTGTAAATCTTAAACTTTAAATGCGTAAATATCAATAGTGATTTTTCATCACAAACGGTTTTTGCTAATCAATTCGCTCAGGAATATTTATTAAACGAAAAAATTTACATTTAAAAAAGAAAATGAAATTTATTACATTAAAGTCACTGAAAAATTTAGAGATAGAGATACAGACGCACGCACCAAGTCCACTCACGGTCATCCTAGATTCGTACGGTCATTTTTTTCAAATAGCGTGATTACATTCTAAATATTTCAAAACATATTTCCAACAATAATTTCAATAATTTTCTATTGTCATTACCATAAAGTTCACCCATCAGGAAGCAATAATTACACTGTCACCAAAACTACAAAACCCATTTCACCTAATTCACAAATCGATCAGTTCGCCAAGTTGCGCACAACAGTTGAAATTGCACTCGCCAACTTAATGTCCCTCCATTACCCATGCGCCCACAGCCGTCATTATTCCAATAGCCCGACAAATATTCGCCCATCAACTTTATGCATACACATCCGTGAAAGTCTGAAATAAAGAAAAAAGATAAACAGTCAATTTCATCGTTTCCCTAGCTCGTTCATGTAATGAGATCCGCGTCAAAAGCACGGGGAGAGAATGAAATTGGCATTTTTTATGTAATGCGCATAGCCGGAAAGCGCAGTATGCCGATAAACGGAATTTGTTTGCCGTACGCAAATACGCCTGACAGAAACGGCGATTTATTCAGGATCTTTTACGGGGAATTGGGTAATCGAATGTTTAATTAAATGCTAGGCTTTTTCAGCCGAGCGCTCAATGCTATTGCGAGGCCGGAAATGGAATTTATAAAGGTACACGAATATTTTAGAAATGAACTTTTTTTACGTACTTATATAAAAACGTTAACGAACGAAAAGTGTTTTAATAATTTAATATTTTAATTAGTAAAAGCTTACTTATGAAAATTGAAATTTTTTTTTTTTTCTAAAGAAATCCTCTAACATCTGATTTCTACTTGGGAGTTGTAAATCATGACGATGTTTTCAATTAAAGTTAGGACATTTTAATAAGCAGATTGTTCGCTCAAAAGCAAGCTCGACTTTTAACAAATATTTTTAACTTTTTAGACTTGGTAAAACGCCCCCCAAAGACTTTAATCAAACTCCGCGACCTGAAAAGTAGCAAAGTAAGTGGAAAAGTCCTTTCGCAAGTAGAAAGATCTCGACGTGGCAAGACATTAATACCGCGGTAGGAAATTAACCAGACTTTCCAAACATTTTTCCGCAAGAAACTCAAAGCTTCGCAACGTTCTAGCCTTTCATAAAACTTCTCCCAACTGCAAACATTATCACCGAGTAATAACAAATAATCTGGCCACTCCCCCCGCCGACAACAAAACATCACAACTCAACAAATCCCAACCAACCGCCCACCTCTATAAATCCCTCAATGCCCAAACAAACCCACAAAAGCACAAAGACGCCGCTCAAAGCATCCCCTCTCACAAAAGATTAAAAAGTCGAGTGAGAGACGGCTCACTAGCGGGGCAGGAAGGCTCGCTAGAAAAGTAGAGGCCCGCTGCAAAGCGAGATTTTCTGATTGCCAACGATTTATTGCAGACACGTTCGCGAGCAAGGTGGCCGCCTGCCAGGACAAGTACGCCGACGCGAGCGTGGGCAACGTGACCGGAAGTAACGCGGTTAATGTCTTCCTGGGGATCGGCATCGCGTGGAGCATCGCTGCCATCTACCATGCCTACAACGGCACCACCTTCGAGGTCGAGCCCGGCAGGTAAGTGCACGCCAGACATGACTAATTTGCTAGCTCCTCTGGGTATATGCTCTTGGGTGGGAAGAGTTGAGAGACTGTTTTATCGAGATTAATGGGACTTTTTGTTTGGTTAAATTAAAGTTTTGTTGAAATTTTTAGTTTTTGTTGTGTGTGATTGTGGTTTTGATTAAGCTGCGTTTGATAGGAATAGTTTAATGTTTATGCAGAAATGTTTAAATTTAAAGAGATTGAGATTGAAATAAGTAGTGGATGAAATTGCGTTTGAAAATCTTCTTTAGGTAATACTATCCAAAATGAAAATTTTATGAATGCAAGTCCAATTACTTATAATGAAATGGTTTTACTATCTTTTTTTAAAGCACATTTTTTTAACAACTTTACCATCTGACTGAGATTACTCTAACGAAGGCAAAACGCAGAGTATAAAAGCCAACTTTTCAAATTTTATTCTGGAAAAAATTCAGAATCATCAGGCTAAAGAGAAAAGTTTCACTCGAAAAATTTGTGGATGTAATTCACTCAATTGCTTAACTCGGCGATAGATTCCTAAATTCAGTTAATCCCGTAAACGAATTTTTCCGATTTAACAATCCCGATGTCACAGATTAAAAATATTTATTTTCAACTGCAAGCTTCAATTTATAACATAAAAAATAACTAACAATTTATAGTATCAAACAATATTATCGGATATCACTTATCCAATCGCAACCCAAAACTCGAAGCCCTACTACATCCATACCTATTAATTAACAAGCTCTCCCACGCCCAAACTATCTTTCACCATCTCGCATAACCCGCATCCGCAGCAACCCGCGCTCACTCCCAGAAATCAATAAACCAAACAAAACGAAAAATTCCAAAATTTACAACCCCCGATCGCCAGGCCAAATAAAAAGCCATCCACCAGTCCTGCATCCAATTTTTCATCTCGACGCCGCCCAGCCGGAAGCAGCTGCGAATTATTCCAGAGCCCGTTTACAGTCTCTCCCGAGCGAGCGCGCGCGACGTGAATCGAAACTGAATGGAGCAGCCTATGGTCGTAAGTTTTCCGCAAAGCCAGCCTCGACCTCGATATCCGATCTTGTTTACGGGAGGAAAACTGTTCTCGAGTGCCGCAATTCTCTCTGAAGATTCAGCCAGCGCTTGGGAAGCCTGCAGTCGTGCTCGCTTATGGCTGCTGCGAGCGCTGGGAAAAAAGAGTACGAGACCAAGCGCGTTTTAATAAAGTTGGGACGCTCTTTAAATTTGCTCGGTTGAGCTTTTCTTTGCGGAGACATCTTTTTTTTTGAGTGAGTTTTTTTTTGGGTTCGCTGGTCGGGAGGTATTTTGCGGAGGATGGTGAAATGAGGATGGGTTGTATGTTTGGAGGCTTGGTTGTGGAGCGAAATTATCGGGTTAATGGATTTTGAGGTAGAGAAATTCCGAAATTTATGTGGGCTGTTCCGGGGTAAATCGCCCGGCCGTGGGTAGTTTTGAAAACGATGAGAGTTTGCCGAAACTTTGTGATCGAGCGTATCGCAAAGTTTTTTAAATATTGTATGTTATAGCCCGGCTGTGCTCTGAATAGAAAATACATCCTCTAAATGCAAATAACAAGCTTATATTGTAATTTATGTAATTACAACGTAACAATTTGAAGTATGTTTATTCTTGCATAAAATTCATTTAATTCTATAATCACAAGAATTTCCTAAACTATTTGCATTATATTTAATTAGGAATTCCCCATCCAAATTGAATTTGCTAAATTCGCCTAACCAAAAAGTTCATTTTCAAAATTTAATTAAAACAATAAATACTTCACGATCCCCAACAACAACAATGAAATATACAACAGACTATGCAGACATGAAACTCATTTAGCCGATCGCCGTATACGTCCTCGTAGACCGCGTCACGAAGGATCGGGTACTTATCGAAGCGCAACGACTTGGACGCCGAACTCTATATATATCAATGATGCAGAGCGCGATAGGGCGAGGGTTACCTAATTATTGAACACTTGAGAGCATGCAGCTCGGAAGAGTAAAATAGGGCTTGGGCCGCAGCGCGGATGCCGACGTTGCTTTTAGTACGGAAAATTGCGGGAATGCTTTTAGTTATTGAGAGGCGTTTCTTCGGGAATGTAGTGGCCTGTGTGGGGAGAGGGAGGGAGGCGTAAAAGAATTTGCCTGTCGATCGTGATCACTGGAGCAATATGGGTGTGCGGTGTTGGAAGGTGAAGGGATAGTTTGTTGGGTGTAGTTTAGAACTTCGTTGATGGATTGTTATATGTTTTGAGTAAATTGATGAAGTTGTTTTTTAATGAATTGAGGGTTTCAAATTTTCTTCTCTTAAAAATAAATAATGGAGATTTGATTTATAAATTTGGAAAAATGAATGTGGGCGATATTTGTTTTCTGTCTTGTCAAAATGATGGTCAAATATTGTGATTATAATTTAAAGAAGCAATTTTATTGCAGTTTAAAAAGTACTTACATATAATCGAAAATATTTGTCTAAGTTTAAGTATTCTTCAGAATCTTATTAATAAAATTGAGCAAGCAAAGTGTAAGTTTGCTAATAACATAAATCTTCATTTGAATTTTTGCCGCGTATTTAAAGAAAAATGAAAATTCTGTTTTCACATTGATTTCAAACAAATTCTTATTAGAAAAAATTGAATTTTTAAGTTAACATGTTAAACTCTTACATTCTAAAATAACCTGAAGTAACTAAAATTTATTTTATTTTTTATTCATAAAATATTTGTTCGAAATTCATCGCAAAACTATTCAAAAGTCCTTGAACTTCAATGGCCCGAAAATTATTCAAGTTCCTTGGGTCTGTAAGAACTTGTAAGCTCTTGCATAAGCTTTTTGATGCTTCAACAAACTTGAAACCTTATATATAACTACTTACTGATTTAAGAAAAGTCAATCGATTCCACAGAATGCAACGAATTTTATTAAGCTTATTCAGATATTTTTCAGTACTTTATAGTAAAAGTAAAAATGCTTAAATATGAAAACTTGATATTTATATTAAATAACTTATGAATTATGGAAAGGAAATGCATACCTAAAAATGAATTTCTACGGAAACTCGAATTATATGAACTGAAAGTGTTTGGCAAGCTAAAAATTGTGTAATTTGAATCGTTTTGGTTATTAATTCCATTAAAAGTTATGTTAACCGGAGATCGAAAATAATTGCAATATATCTTTTGTTTATTAATAAATTAATTACACATAAATATAAATTATAAATATCGTTCTTATTTTTGGATTATGCCATCTTAGCAACTGTTACTCAACAGGCTTAAAAATTTCAACGAATTCATTAATATATCTAAACTCGTTTTTCACGTAAAATCATTCTAAATCGAGATCTGAAAACACTTAATCTTACACATAGGCTGCAATTTTAGAGCAGGAACACGCGATAACGTCGTAAGTTTATTTATTAAGAACTTAAGGGAACACCGGATAGTCAATTAGAGAACACGCGAAGGTTGAAAAATAACGGATACATTGAAGGATGCAATCTATTACAAGTGAAAAGTAAAAACGAAGTAACTATACAAATTGGAGCATTGACGGTTGCGAATAAAAAACTAATTGTTTTTATTTTCTTTAACTCATGTTTCGAAAATGTCAGAATGACTAAAATATAAATAGGTACATTAGATATCAATATAAATAATTCATTCCGCATCTCAAAATGGAGCCGTTTTCAGTGATCGAACATTTAAATACAATAACACGTAGTTTCGCAATGACAAACATACAATTCTGATGTCAATTCTGAAAAAAAGAAATAAAATCAATGCATTAAAAAAATAAAAGGAACTAAAAATATTGAAAATCAAAATGAATATCTGACATCGCTCCTTTTCTTCCGCGGCGATTATTTTTCATAACTCTCACTCGTATCCCGCAAATTCAATAAAAAAAAAAGATAAAATATATAGATAACAGCAGCGGGATTTCCCCTTGAAACACGGGAATAACGGAAATTGAGAATAAGGGGGAAATTTCGCGTCATAAAAGTAACGAGAGCCGCCGCCACTCACCGCTTCTCTCGCGCGAGCAGCGAGATAGAGTCGTTTAATTTCTTAATTTCCTGCCTTTACTCATACAGCCGAAGCCAGCTGCGCGCGCATACGCGGACGAGCCGGAAATTACTCTAGTTTCTCGGATGCGCGAGCTCTCGGGCAAGGTGTTTTCGTGCCCGTCTTCCCTGTATTTGCAAAGACGAATGCGCTTTATGGGGGCTAGGAAAAGGCTCGGCGCGCGCTTCGGCGTCGTTAGAGCCCATTAAAAATCCAAATCGCGCGAGCTCAGCCAGCTCCTCACGGGCTAAATGGCAGTTTAACGGACGGTTTAGCTTTCGCTGGGGGGGACATATTAAAATTTAGAGAACGAGACGCCCGCGCTGCTTGGAAAAAGTATTTGCATCAAAGAAGATGTTAATCTCGGAAATGTCTTGGTTAAATGCAGTCGTCGAAACGTTTGCAGGAAGGAGAACGATCTGGGTTAACTTTCGTTTATTAGAGATAGGAGGTTGTGAGAATAAATTGTCGGTACTGTGTATATTTATTTTAATTTTCCGGGTACTCATAACAGACTTAGATAGTAATGGAACTCGAAAAAATGCTTTTACACACAAGTAATTAATTTTTAAATCTTGATTTTCATCCTCTAATTTAAATTATTTCAAAGTTCTAGATCAAACATTACAATTACAAGAAATTTGTCAATTTCCTACAAATGAAAATAAAAATCCAACAACGATTTTTAAACCTTTTTAAAAATTCTTTCACCCACGCCACTAATTTCCTCTCAGCGCCGCCAAACCACCCCCACATACGCCGGAACACTCCAAAAAACGTCCGCAAACCCTCCTGTACTCCTCAAGAATAGAAACACCTTAAAGCAAGGCGCTTCTGCAGCGGAAGAAGCGGCACTCAGCGCAGCCGAAAAAAGGCACCGAAGCGAATATCGATTCCGACTTATCTCGGAAATTCCGCGGCGCGGCTGGCCTTAACGCCTTTCAATTTCCCGCAGTGGGCGCCCTGAAAGCTTCAACCGGGCGCGCATAAGTGCACACACAGACGCGGCTGCCGGAACGCTGTCTAGCAGAACATTTTTCGATGCGCCGAGGCGCGCGCGTTTTTATCGAGTGAGCTGAGAGTGACTGCGAGTCGGTTGCCGTTGATGGGGGGGAAATGCGGAGTGGTTTGGCATGGATTGTTGCGGGGGTGGTTTTTCTCTGGTGCTGTTTTGGAAATTGGATTATTTGGGGAATATGTGCTGACGGACTTTTTCGAATGAGAGAGCCGAGTGTTGAATTGATTCTTATTATATTAGACAATATGGAAGCTTACAATAGAAAATACGTCTGTTAATTACTTATTTCAAAAGCTGAATTCAATAATGCAAATAAGAAAACCGATTATCGATTAGGCTGTATAATTCAAAAGTATTACTCGATACCTGTTTTAAAACATCAGATAATCATTCATCCTTCACAACATATCATCCCTTCCAACCCAATCAACCATAATATTACCACCACCCCCGCAATATTTACACTCACTCCTTCAAAATCAGTTCCTCGAAAACACACCTACTCAATTAGCGAACCTCACCCCCCGAGTGATAAACTAAGCACCATCCACGACTCTCCGGAACATCCTAAGTATGTTTACCCTCACTCCAAGAGCTCTTCCACTCGGCTCGTCAACCCTCTTAGCCCTTTTCCTTGCTAACTAACCCTACAATCGCAGCGTCTCGAGAGCTAGGTGTATTCACGACGCGCCTCGCTTCCCGCTCCGTGTAAAGCCGATGGGCAGGAATATACGTCGGTGCTCAGACAGTTTCAGAAGGAGCTTTTGATAAGGCGAGGGAATTTTGGAAAACGCTTTTTGACGGCTTGGATGGTAAGAGGCTTGGATGTTTCCTCGCGCTCTTTGAAGTAATTAGACTTGAAATTCAGCAGGAATGGTTGAAAAAGCTGCTGTATTTCAGAGAGAATTTTAAAATTAAAATGGTGATATTTTTGTTGTACAGTTTTATAAAAACGGGGTCTGCGTTAAGCATAAAAGCACTCTTTCGTCCCGTTTTACGAAATTTCTGCTCTTCGCAGATTCAGTGAGGTATGAAAAGAAACCGAATGAGGAAATAATTAAAACACGCTCCGCTTTACCTGTTGATGTTTCGGCGGACAATGGGCCGCTCAACTCTTCAAAAAAAAATTCCTTTTTCAAACGCCAACTCTTACACTCGATTGTTTGCCAAGCAGTAGAGTCAAAATTTTTGTATAGGGGATGACATTGTTCCTCGGAACATTGAAACGATGCTATAGCAGCGCGGAAAAGTGAGCTTTAATTTTCTTCTGTCTGGATATTCCCAGCTCAAAGCGCATTGTATCGTTGCAGAATTTCAAGCTTCACTCTCTTCAAAAGGATAAATCTAATAAAACCAAATCTCTTCCCTATTCAAAAGCAATTACTCACTTATACCCCTGTTAAACTAATTTCATGACTTATCATTAATCCTCCACCTCGAAACTTTCTCAATTTATATAAATAACTTTCCCCGCCGACATAAACCCCG
>JAPYZA010001996.1:0-35108 GCA_030522685.1 Eupelmus azureus
TTGAGGTTACGCATAGGCAAAATTGTAAAATTTAGTGCATATTTATATGGTAGGTAAAGTTTCTTTAATTAAGATTGTAGAGAAAAAAAAATTATGTCTATAAGTACATTTGATTTTTTTTTCAGGTTTTAACTCAGTCCTGATACCTTAACCAACTCAATTACTTTCTTAAAATACAACGAACTTGATCAAAATATATAAAATATCTAAAATTTCAAAAAAATGTTAAGACAATTGAAGCAATCTTACTCCCCCAAAAATCGAGTAGAGAAAATTCATTTTATAAGTTTCTTTATCTTTTACTCGAAAATTCATTGACAGATATAAATTAAGGTCTTCTTGAAAGAAATACTTTTTGTTGTTAAAAAAAAAAAAAAAAAAAAACAATATCTCTATGGAACTTATTTATTTAATGTTATATATAAAACTCTTTCCTTCGATAAAAAATTCCTATAAAGGGGAAAAATACTTTTGAACATATCATAGAATTATATTTTAAGGTGCAACAATTTATACGAGATAAATATATTTTCAGAAAAAAGCACAAGTTTGAACGTTCAACATAAATAGAAATAATAATTCTATACGATTAGATAAAATTGTAGTAACTGTAAGTGCTAGTGGATAAGCAGCAGTTTTTTCAATAGTCACGTTCTCTTACTTCTAAGAGTACGAAATGGTTAGGTAAATAATTTGTTAGTCGCCAAATGGTAGTTGAACAAGATCTTAAAACTCTGAAATACTAGTAGATATTCGTACTAAAATTTTTAATATTGGTCTATTTTTTGCCGTGTAAGTATATTTTTATTTTACGGAAATAATTTATTTGTTACAAAAGAAATTTCACATTCCACACATGAAAAACTAAGTCTATTCCATTTTTAACTTTCAAATATTTACCTATGCCTGTTTTATTTTATGTTTTTCACAGCATTTAGTTATAGGATTAATTTTAACCGCATATAATATTGCTCTTAATAATTCCGAAAGCTACTTATTTGAAATTGTTGTTTATAGGGACTCAGAATTATTTAAATGTGCCTAGGTACTTTTAAGCTTCGAACTCTTGTTTCACCAAGATTACATGGTGGTACATTAATTTTTAAATATATTTATTACACTCTGATATTCTAAATACCAATTAAAAAAATGGACAATTTTTTGGATTGTATTATATCTAATTCTCCTATTTTTTCATTATATATTAATATTATTTTAAAATACTTATTTTAAAGTATACGTTTTTAAAATATAAAAGAAAAATTTAGAATTGTTTGTGTTTATATAATGTGTTTTTTTAAAGTTAAATTAAAGTTGCAATAAAGTATAAAAATAAATAAACATTTTAGAAGCTTAAAAACTTTCATCTAATAAATGTTTATCAATGAAAATCTTTGTTGTTTCACAAATATTAATTAATTTGACCTTAAATGATAATCAATTTTCATTCAAATAAGATCATAAAAAATTATTTATTAATATAATTTTTTAAATGTTTATGTTATTTTTCGTTGAATATAGGTTTTAATTCCGTAAATCACTTAAAAATTTGAAACAAAGTATTAAAAAAAGGTTTCTATGAATCATTCCAATTACAATAAAATGAGTAAAGCTAAACAAAACAACTTAAAAAAACACTGTAACTAACTGACGCTCACAATCAACAAATAGTGAAAACTCATTAAAATGCAATTCTGTACAAGCCAAAACTAAAAACGATCAAACATTCCAACATTGACTTCCTCAGTTAGCTTATAACATAACCAGTACCGATAACCCAGCGTTCAACGAACCTCCTTATCACTCCGCACATCTCACGCGTCTTCGCCTCTACCTCCGACCACTCTAATTACAAGTAATCCACCCTGACCGCGTCACCAACTTAGGATCATCGCTCCCAAGTAATTAAATTGTTGCCCGATACCGCTTTTACTCGGACAAAGAAGCCCTCCTGACCGCATGAATAATGCAGCCGGCGCGCTCCTAAACAGCTCGCCGGCCGCGATGAAATGGCTTTTTATTCGCCCAGGCCGCTTTTATTAAAGTCCGCGCGCGCTCCACGAGACTAAAAGGAAAAAAAAGAGCGAGAAAGGCTGAAGCATCTCCCCGCAGAAAGGGATTAAGCGGAGCGGAGAAAGAGGAGAGAAAGAGGCGCTAGGAAAATGAAAGAGCCGGGCAAGGGACACGCGGAATCGTTAATGAAACGTCCGTGCGGCTGCGCCTTATCGCCCGCGGATCTCGCGCCCTCGCGCAATAATTACGCTAAGTACACGTGTATACGCCGCCTAAGCGCGGCTACGCACGCACGCCTTCGAGCAGTGTATATACATACTGCGATGCCTACCTACGTGAGCGCGCGGGTGTCCGCGCAAGGCTGCGCTCGCGGAGTTCCGTGCGCGAAGCGCGCCCCGGGGAGCGATTTATTTTTGTGTGTACGGACGCTTTCGAGCTCGTTCGCCAAGTGCGCGCGGGGGCATTTGCCGCTGCGTGGAACGATATGGGGGATTTTTTAGCGCCGAGCGCGAATTAAAAGCGAGTGCTTGTTTTGTTGGTGTGTGTGAGCGTGTGTGTGTGTGTGTTTAAAGGGACACTTACGAAGAATTTTGTGTTTCAGTAAGTCTGTGGTCGGATTACCATTAAAATATAGTAATTTTTTCAGAACTTATATGTAAAAATTTCTAAATTTATTTCTTCATTTATATTCCACAGTTAACTTATCTGTATTTATGTCTTCCAAAAATTTTAAATAGTTTTACTATTTCGATAAAACATTTTAAATTTTCGTATTTAAATCACCTATCAAAGCCACCGTCAATCTCACCCCATTCACTCCTACAAGTCCACATCCTCCACCAAAATCAACCCTTCAAATCGCAAGACCAATAAACAGATTACACCGCCTGTGAATCAAAGCAACAATCGCAAAGAAAATCAACACAAAGCCCGCAAAAACATCAAAAAGCAGCGCGATCAAAGGCAAGAACCGGCGCGTGCATACACACAACGGCAGCCGCAAAAGTCCAATCCGAAAATCGCATCAGCCACCCCTGCAGCCAGCTTGGTTTGCATAAATTATCGTTTCCGCACGCGCGGGGCGCCTTAGTGTCTCAGTGGGATACGCGCGCGTCGAAGGACTCGGAGGGCGCAGTGCCGTATCAGATGTCCTGCCCACCTAGTGGCGTAAGTGCGTTGTTGGCGTTTGCGGTCTCAGGAAGCCGGAAAGGGTGGAGAGGGTGTGAATCAGAGTTTTATCTTTTTAGCATACTAATGAGATTTCGAGGCTTGCGTTTGTGCGTGGTGGCTATGGTTTAATGCCGTTTTGTGCTTAGTTTAAAAGGAAGGTTTGGTTAACCTTTTTATTTAGATATAGATACTTGTATTAGTTTAAAGTGCAAGTATAAAAAATTAGCGTATTATATCGATAAACATGTATTTAATTGCGTTAATTACAGAAGGTGAAAACGATAAATTTATGATTTTATAAAAAGAAGTTTTTACTTGCACAATCAAAGTTTTCTTTAATTTTGTTTAACTTTCTTATTTTAATCATATGTCGACTAAAATTAAAGATATTTTGTACTTATTTTGTACATAACTAAATTTACACTTTCAAAAAATCAAAATCAACTATGTTAAATTCATGATTGCAAATACTTCATCATAAAGAGATCATCTACAAAAGGCACCAACAGTAGAATCACCAATTTTCAATTATTCAACATGCAGATAATTCAATAAAATCCCTCTTACCACCCTATTTCTTCGAAAAATTCATCGGAAAAATCATAACGGACATTCCATTCGTCAATTCACTCTCAATGCAACCCCTACAGATATAACCCTGCATGTACCCCCCGGAATCCAACGGACACCCACGCGTTCTCCCGCAAAACCGCAGGAAGCTGCATCGGATCAGCTGATTCCCCATGGGACTTCCGGGGGTAGGAGGTTGGGGTTTC
The DNA here is from genome assembly GCA_030522685.1 of Eupelmus azureus. Lineage (NCBI taxonomy): Eukaryota > Metazoa > Arthropoda > Insecta > Hymenoptera > Eupelmidae > Eupelmus > Eupelmus azureus. The sequence goes on from JAPYZA010001996.1 coordinate 3,960, forward strand.
GCAGAAGCACCCTTCGCATTCCCGTATCCTTTGATTATGCGCGCATCGCGAAGCCGCGTCCCGTCCAAAATTGCATTGTACTGGAATGCCTCGATAGCCTATCAGCTCCAGGAGTTATGTCTCCGCGAGTTGTTTTCCATTCAGTGGTGTATAAATTGTATAAAGTCAGCTTTTGAGGGCATTTCATGAACGATTATTTTTGGGTATGTTTTGAATGGACAATATTTTTTCGCACAAGTGTGTTAATCAATAATTCCTGCAGATTGATTTTTTCGGTATGGATTGCTTCGACCAACTCAGGTTTCCTTGGTGGTTTCCTTTTGGGCTGAATCCGTTGGAAATGAACGCATTCATGAGTCCATTATCTTGTTATTTGATAATTTTTTATAGCACATTAAAAACTTTTACTTTAAAAGAGCCATCATTCATTAAGCAAGTCATTATAAAAATTGACTCATCAAAATAGCCATGTTCAAAGGCGAGATTTCATATACATTGCAGCCGTGCTTAGTCAATGTTGAAGCAGCATTTACATGGTCTGTACAAGCTACAAAGTGAAGAATATCTATTATATTTTTGAACTTAAACCTAGACAATCAAACTTAAATATTTAGGAAAGATTGAATTATCAGTATCCAAATATTTATCAATGTTACTACACGTACTGACTTGTACAGATCGACTTATCCTATTGTTAAGTACGTATATCATCTATGCATTAACACAGGAGATACAATTTTATCATTGAGAGATGTTGGTATATTAACTGTAAACAAAGGTTTCTATCTTTAATATAGTTTATATATGTAATTACTTTAAACGCTATAAAAACTATATACTGAAATATAGAATTTACTTAAATCATATGTACTGAGTCATAATAGCCGTTCTGTAACAATACGGTTCAAGTGGTTCGGTGCACTTTACTCAATCCTACTTCAATGTAGAGTTTGATATGAGGTTAGATACCTAATAATCTCTTTTTGTTGAAGTGTATTTTAATTCTAAGAAAAATACAATATTTTTTTGTATTCCTTAGACTTCTGTATGAAATAGTTTATAAAAATTAAAATTATTAATTATAAGTTAGCACGATGGTGCAATATAGGCAATAACATTAATCATTGTTAAAAACTTTTTACGAATACCATCTACCAAATAACTATTCAAATATCCAACGCAAATTCTAACCCTCACCCTCAAATTTTTCCAAAATATTAAACCCCCCCCCCCCCCCAGAAACAAACACCCCATCTCCCAACCCCACAGAATTCAAACCCCAGAGAATCCGCATCGGCATCCCTTCATCCATCCTCGAGTCCACACATCCACATCAAGCAACCAACCAACCCACAACGCTCCACCTTCGCGACGTTCGACGTGCACTGCCGCTCGGCAAGCAGGCAAACAATCCGTATATATGCATGAGCCGCTCGACGGCCGCTCGCGCGATTAATAGCGCAGTGTCACACGGAGAGCCTCCGTGCATCCTTAATGCGCGAGTCGCATGCGCGACGACGGCGAGCGCCTTATTTATGATTTTTTTCGAGAAATTTATTGCGCAAGAAGAATTGTTTCCTCGCCGGTGCGAGAGCTCGGACGACTGATTTATTAGGCGCGAGCGTTAAGTAAAAGCTCGCTGCTGCTGCTTTCGCTTTTTGCTTCTGTGCGCGAGGAGTTGTGAGGTGCGCTCGCGATGCGATGAGTCAAGAGGGGGGAGTGGATCGCGGGGGCGCGATGATTGTTTTGTCGATCCTGTGGAGTGGTTGCTTTGGGTTTTTTTCTGGGGATTTATAATACTTGGGTTGATTGATTGTTGTGGATGGTAATTTTATTTTTTTACAGTTTGGATAGGAGGATTGAACATTTTTTTATTATAAATAATGGTTTTAAGTGTAATTTGAAGGTTCTGAGCACTGAAATATGAATATAATTTGTACAAAATTAAAAAGTTAAAACTAAAATTTTCTTAATAGTCTTATAATATCCTTTACGCTATTCACAGTGTCACATTAAACGGCGACATAATGTTCTTTAATAAACAGTAAAAACTCCTCTAAATATCCTAAAAGCCCTCATCAATATCACAAACACTTCCTCACCCCCTCTACCAACACCAAATAAATACCCCGGCAAAAACATCCCAGCAAGTGACATTTTTAAATAAAACACCCTCCTCTCCAACAACTCAATCAATAATCCCTCTCCAGCCACCTCGCACAGGCCAATAAACGTCATCGCGCCCAAGTTCGAGTGGCCTCACGCGAACTCACAATATCCAGCCCCCCACACACTCCTTTCCGATGACTCGTCCAATATTCAAATAGCACTAGGCTCTCTTCGTTAAGGAAAATCCGGCCCAGCGCATAATTGCCGCGCTGTACTCGAGAGCGCGCGTCGCTACTTCGTCAGCGCTTCGCCGTCTCCCCTTACGCGGCTGGCTCCTCGAGAGGTGCGAACGGGACGATTTCGTATTAATGAGAGAGGGGAGAAAAAAGCGCGGGGAAGGGAAAATATTGCGGAGCTTGGTGATGAAGACGTCGAGGGTATTTTTTTAAGGCGGGGGAGTGCGGGGGAGGAGATGGGTGCAGGGGGAGTTGTTGCAGCGGTGGCGTGTTGCTTTAATGATGTTTTTCTTAATTGGATAATTATAATGGGGGTTTTAATTACGAGGGTCGAGGTTTCTTTGATCGAAATTTGTAGGGAATGAGGCTTTTGGATAAGTAGAAACAGGTGGGTAGGGTCAGACGGGTAACTATTTTTTTTTTAACATGTGATACCTTAATTTTACAAATAAATCTTTATGCGTGCTTCCTTTTCTGTAACATTTAATTCGGGCTAAACCCATCACCGCGAAACCACTAGAAAATTACAGCTCCCTCGAAAAAAAAAATCCCATTAACCGTAAAAATAAAAGCGGCCAAAGAACGAAACCCCATTCCATTTTCATATCCACTCTAAATTCCAAATTTAATATCCCGACAATTTTTCCCCGCTATCAATTACAAACGCGGCCGCAGCCTTCTCCGCAAAGACCGCGCGTGCACTCGGCGGCCCGGGCGGATTAATTAAAAATTAACAAAGCAGCCCACGAGGACGAGCGAGAAAGAGACGGAGAAACGAAACGAAATTCACGCTCCGCCGACTGGCTGTCTCGCTCCTGCCGAGTGCTCCGCGAGAAAAGAATGAATCCTCGCGGCGCGGGGCAATAATTCGAAAGGTCGGAATTGCCGGGGCTCTTGTCCGCTCGCAAACGAGGCAAAATAAATTTTCTAGCCTTTTTCTCGCGCTTGGCGAGGCTCCGCTGCCTCCGTTTCCGGCCCTTTTCGGCTTTTAGCCGGTTTAGGGTGGGGGCGTCTTGGTTTGTTGCGCGCCGGCTGCTTCGCGGTTAAAATGTTTGTCGTGTAGCGGCAGTGAAGGGTTGGGATTTTTCGTGGGCGAGGTTTAATTAGGGATTAAGCAAGTTCTGGGATTTATTGCGGTGGAAATGAATTTCTGCAATAATTTACGTTGGCCTTCTTTTTTTTGGAAAAGTTTTATTTTGGAGAAAGTATTATTGCGGTTTGTGCGGATTTTGGTGGTTAGTTATTTTTAGAAAAATTAAGGAAAATTATTAAAAAAAGTTTACTTGGAGTTATGAACCCATTAATAATTAAAAGCTTTTAATTAATTAAAGTTTCTTTTATTTAAAAATTCCTCTAAATTATTTCATATTAAGCTTGAGTACTTATGATATGTATATATATATTGTCTCTCCTCACTAATTTTCATTTTTCGCAGTAAAAACTAATAAATTTCTAAATAGTAATAAAGAAAAAGTATTACTGTTGTAAAACTATAATATAAAAACCGGAAATTTTCATCATTCTATTTTCATGGTAGGATGGCAAAGTGTACCAGGCTTCGAAATAGATGGCCAAATCTTCTGGTTTTAGCGGCCGTAATTAAACTACTACTTTTCATAGCAAAAATGCGCACTTATAACTAGTCTTCATCAGTAATTTAAAAAGCACTTGTTTGCATTAGAAGTAACAATGAAAGATAATAATAAATATTCTTAAATTATACATGTAATTTACTTCAGAATCATTATATTAATAAAAAAAATCATAGCACTATACTCACATTAGAATTCCATTACAACAAATCTTATTATCGTATTTCGTCTTACTTCCTTCGCAGCGCTTTGCCCTCTCCACTGCGCTTTTTTCATTTCTCTCTCTCCTCTTTTTCTCCCTTTTTCCACCGTTCTCTTTACATCCTCCGCTAACGTTCCTCCCTTTCGTTCCATTATCCTCGAATTTTTTCGCCATTTCTGTCTTGCTCTGTTGCGCTTGCGGCGGCGGCGGAGCTTGCCCGCTTTTGGCCCGGCCGCGCGCATAAAAGAGTTTCGCTTTCATAGGGAAATCTTGCGGAAGGGCTGCTGCCGCTGCACTGCGCGCGCGGTGACCGCAGCAGAAAGAGAGCCGAAATATTTTCACTTTCCCCCCCCTCCTCCCGCCCCAGCTACCGCCCGCGCGTCCGTTGAAATCAGCTTTTTTTGTGCAGTCCTTGCCCGTTTTCTGTGGGATGTATGCGCGCGGTCCTGGCGCGGTGAAAAAGCCTGGGATTTTAGCTTGAGAAATTTTTTTAAAAGAGACTTGTAAATTAATTCTGGAAAATTTGTGTTTTGACCCTTTGCGTTACAAAATTTGTAGGAAAATTAAAATGTGGAAATTTTTTGCTAATTTGGAAAAATTTTGAAATATTTTGTAGCAATGTTTGTGCGCAATGAGAAATTTTATAATTGCGTCGTAAGTAGTTATTGCGTTGGCAGTAGTAAAAGGTTGAGTCGATCGGGCACCCTTTACATATACATTTTATGTATTTTAAAAATATGTCCTTCAATTTTTCATAGCTTTTTTTTTCAACCCTATTCATAATTCATGCATTGAACGCTTCTATATTGACACGGGAGGTCGATTATTTTTTCCACAATTCGATTTTCCGAATTACACAGCTCGACGGCGCAGTCGGTCATATTGGACCCGGGGAGTTCCTCAAATCACCTCGAGAAAACTTGATAAAAATAAAAAGACCGCACGTGGCGCGCTATTTTAGGAAGTTCAGTTCAGGGCTTTTGAAATCTGGGTCGCGGCATATTAAAATCCACATAACCCCTGACCGTAAGTTCTGCCAAGTAAAGAAGAAAGAGCCGGATATACATAGAAAGTGAAATAAAAAATAGGAAGGAAAGGAATGGAGTTGGAGAAGAATATTAATAAGAAAAAAAGTTCGAAACATCTGGGAGAAATACTTATGTGAAAAACTAAAAGCGAAGAAAATATGCGAAGAAATCTTCCTGCTAGAATATTAAAAATTTCTTAGGTCTTTGATAGAGCACTTTGCATGCGAAAGTATTTTATCCAACTTAAAATACGTTAATTACACTTCAAATCTGAATGTGTTAATTTATGTATTTCAAGCCCATGCCCGTATTTAAATAAATGGTCGCCGTTTTTAAACATTTTTAAGTGTACTGTAATCAGAATTATGAAAGGTAAAAATATGAAAAAATTGCTGTTGATTACATCACTTTAAAATTATAGTCACAATTTACTCTGGCTTCAAAATTGTACTTTACAAATTTTCTGTATTTTGACTAACATGAATAAGAATTTCATTATTGCATAACTTATCATACAAAATTAAAATTATCCAAAAAAAAATTGAAAATTATCCAAATCTGCATATTTATCTTTTTTCATACATATGTTTGTGCAAAATATTTACAGTTGAATATAAATATGCATATACAATTAATTTTCACATATTTTATAAGCCTCCTTTTTCTTATTTTGCATAAAAATCCGTCGTTAATTAATTCCACCACAAGCTTATTAAAAGAACACAATAACCAATAAATAATACACTATAACACGGATGAATGGCAAAGTTGTCACAAGGTATCGTGCGCAATTTGCCGGTGCCCCCAAACTCGACGAAACTTGATCACACTTCCCCGGCCCGCGGCCCAACTCCGGCAACTAGTTAACGCTTCATCCGTATAATATTCCACAAGGTAGACCCAGTGGCCAGCCAACGAGCCGCGAAAGTGAGCGCAGCCTACATTCGCGGTGCAATCGCGTGGCTCATTGCCGTGAGACGCTGCAGCTGAAAGAAAATAGCCCAGACCTGAATACAAGGCTACTATTCGCTCTTCGTTTTTCGTGGTTTTGTTCCTCTAGGGTGGAAAGAGGCGGGTCACTTTCTAATTAAAGCCTTTCTTTGGCTTTTTCCAGTCGTGCGCTTTTCGAAAGCTTTGTGTGGTGCTTTTTTGCGACGCATGGAATTGCGAGTCTGTAAATTGCTTAGAGAAATTAAAATTAGAGCCGGCTGTCGAGTTTTGCGAAACGAACAATTGCGCCGGGGCGTATGGGCTATTGTTTGGCGCATCCGGTCCGTTGGCACTTAAGCTTTTTGAAAAAATCCGCGGCCTTTTGGAAAATTCGGATCTTTTGCATTTTTTCGCAGCTTGACGAGTGAAAAGAGTTGGCAGGGTTACAAGTCCAAAGGGAAAGCGCTGTAGAAAAAGCACGCACGAAGTGCTTTTTATGATATTCTGAATGGCCATCGCTCAGACAAATGAAAAATTCCTTTGATTTCTTTTATTTCCCGGCAATATTTTTAATGGCGTTCCATTGCAATCGGCACAATGGCGCTTACAAAAAGCGCTCTTTTATTTTCACGTAAGCCACGTGTTTTTCACTCAATCGCTGAAAAAAATACTCCAATAATGCCTCCAAATTTCCTCTCTCTCTCTCTCTCTCTCTCCGTCCAACTTCCAGAGCATTATCATAAGAGCGAGCAAACATCAAGATTCCACACTCGACTCCTCGGGCCCTCCATCAAACTTTCCCCCTAAGCTCCCGCGAGAAAATTCAAAATTTCCCCGGGAAAACCGCCCCTGAAATTACCATCCTCTTCGCCTCGCTCTCAGGAATCGCTCGGCTCTCGCGCCGCTAAATATAATTGAATAAGGAAAATTCGCGGTGTGCGTAAATACTCGCGCGCGGAAAGATAGGCGATGGATATTAAAAGTTATTCCGCCCGGCGTGATGTAGAGTATCAAAAAGTTTTCAGAGCGAGCTTTCTCCATTATACGCCCCCCCCCCTTTTCTATCTCTCTCGCTCTCTGCGATTGTCGGCGGGTCGCTCCCTTCGGCCTTTATTTTCTGCCTCTCCTCCACTCTTTCTATCGCGCGCGCTCTTTTTCTCGCTTCTTGAATCTATGATTATAAAGTTCCGCGAAAGTACGATCGCTTTAAGCCCTCTTCGCCTCTTGGCTTGCTCGCTCCGCGGCGATAGCTATTCTCGCAACTTTTTTTTGCTTGGAGAGGGCTGTGGGAAGTTTTATTTTCCATTGCGATTGCGAATGGATTCGCTAAATTGTTTATCCGATGAGGTAATTGTTGTGGGAGTTTAAGTTTGCTGTTTCGAGTCAATTTGTTTAATTTGATTTATTACTGGCTGTTGAAATGACGGGTAGTTATATAAAAGTCAAATTCATTTTATTATGAAAATTAAATAATTATGGCACTCGTTTCCTCATTTTTAAAGTATTTTGTAAAAAAAACGTGATAAATACGCAATCATGATATGTATAAAGATAAATGATGATAAAAAAAAATATTAAAAATAAACATTCTATAAATAATAATTAAAACCCCAATAATAACAATTACCACTCACTCCACTCCTTTAATCAAAAACAACAAAAAACAAAATTCAATCAGCCCAACCCGCACAGGTCTCAGAAAAGCCATCACCCCGTGGAAAAACAAAAGAATTCGTTAAGTTCATCCCCCGGCATCCGGAATAAATCAGCATCCAAGAAGCGCCTGCTCCGACGGATTTCCGTATCGCGATATAAACCCGCGGGCGGCTGCTTACGCTCGCGCGCCCGCGTCAATCCTCTCATTGCCCATTCATAAAAAAGATCCGCCCCTCGCGGATTTGCGTATAATCAACCAGCTGATTACGCTATCTCTCTTCTCTCCATTTTTCGAGCCCCCGCGCGTCTATACATACCCGCGGCGTCGCCCCCTCCAAGAAACGAAAAGATGAGGGGGGAACGCCGAGGCAGGAAGAAAAGATTCGCAAGTTCGTAATCCGGAAATCTCATTACTTCCGGCGACGGTGCAAAAAAAGGAAAATGCGCTCGTTGAGATTGCGGCGCGCGCGCGCGGTCTATTGAAAAAAAAGCGCGAGCTGCAAGCTCCCCGTACCCCTTGAACTTTGAATAATTTATCCAGCGCGCAGGCGCAAGCTCGCCTTCATTGACTCGCGATCGTCGCGACGACTGTTACTTTCTTTTCTTCGCTTTTACGCAGCGACGCGTGCGCTGACTTTCCTTTCTTATTTTCACGGCTGAGCTGAGCTGCTGGTTTTGGAGTGGGGGATGGATTTTTTCTGTTTGGTTTTTGTTGGGGGATTTATGAAAGAGGAATTCGTGTGGGGATTTTTTGAGATGGAGTTGAATTGATATGGTTTTGTTGATTGGATTGTTAATCGAGAATTTTTTAAATTAGTTATTGAGAAGAAATTCAAAATATTTGTGAAGTATTTGTCCGTTTTTCTTTTTCTAGATTTAAAGAATTTAAAAATCTCGCAAATATTCTCGCGAGCGTATAACAAAGTGCGAATTCAAAAGAATTCTAAACATTTTCTGCTGTAATTTTTGTTTGGAACGCGCCTTTTTTTCATTAAAAAGTAAATATTAAAAAAGAAGTGGGACAGCCCGTTTAATGCTTCATTTTTTTCCGCGTAATTAATCATACGCCCCGAAAAAAGTGAACTATTTTCAGAATAATAAACTCGCTGGGATAAATTAAATTACAAGCTACTAGTTGACCCGCATGCGCCAAAGTTTTCAAATAAAAAATTTCAAGCCCCAGTTCCGCAAACTTATCTGTTAAATATACATTGCTTAATCAAGAACCCAACTGCTTTCCATCGGAATGAAAAATCCCTTCTATCCACCATCTACGTGTAAATTTTCGAAACTATCTTTAAGCTCTCTTCTTTCTTTTCAATTTTCACCCTTTTTCCCAGCTACCTAGCGCTCGCTCGCCGTCGAAAATTTATGCATAATTTCGCGTATATCGTACTCGCCGCTGCGTCTCGAGCTGAGAGGCAGAGACTTAACGAGTGAATGAAAAATGAAGTCGGGGCGAAAAACAGGGAGGTAGCTTCCGTCGCCGCCCTGGGAATCGTCACTTTGTTGCGGCAGCAAAACTCGAGATTGAGCAGTTAAGTTCGCTAACCTGGTAAGAATATGCGCCGTCGAGACGCAACCTGAGTAACGCGACTTTTACGCTTTGTTTATCGTCGTGCTCTCCTTTCTTTCTTTTTCTTCTTTTTTTTTTAATTAAGTCGAGCTTTCTCGCTGCGCTCTCGCGTTCAGCGGCGTGGAGACGTTCTTCAGGTTTGAGAAAATGTCGCGAGAGAGGGTTTGTGAGTTTTCTGCTTTAGTGATGAACTGTAATTGAATGGGTTCTTGAGAAGTGCATTGTAAGTGAACGAGTTATGTAAGGTTTGTATGTATAATTTGAATTGAATAACGAAGTATATAAAATTATAATTTTTATAAATAAAATAAAGTGGATGGGAAATATTGGAAATTACAGTAAAATGTTTTTTAATGAAAAATTCCGAGAATATTCAGGCTTTGCAATTTTCAGGTACAGAATTATTGTAAATAAATACGCATTTTTTTATAATTTAACATCAGTAAATGAAGGGTACAACAACGGAAAAGTTAATTTTATACAATTTTGAATATTGGTTAAAATTAAATAAATTATTTGCCCTTTTGATAAATATTTTAAGCTACATTTTTACCATTTTATTTATAATATTCGTGAATGAGATGTGATTTGTACATGATTCAAGTTAAGAATAATATGTAATCATAGTAAATTAAATGCCTGCTACCAACCCAGATTTCTAAATTTCTCAAAAAAATTCAAAATCACGCAAAACCGTCAAAGCCAGCTGACTCAGCCCACCTCCAAGCTCGCGTCATCCAAGAGCGAAGCCAGAGCGCTTCCAAAAATTCCATCGGCGCAAATCCTCGCCGCTTTCAAATCGCGCAGGATTTGCGCGCGCTCGCTGTGCAGCGAAAAGATGATAGAGCTGCGCCGCGAGGGGAAAGAAAGCCGCGTCGCGGCACGGAAAATTCGAAAAACCCTTTGAGAAAGTCGGGCTCGCGCGCGCGCGCATTCGAAGCCGTAATTCGGCCGAATTTTCGAGAGGGAAACACACGGCGCGCGAAATCGAGCGATTTTCCAAGCGGCGAAGGGGGGCGAATTTCATTCGGCGCAGGGCGAGCCTTTTGTGAGCGCGCTCGCGGTAAATCCTCGTGTAATAAGATTTTCGCTTCCTCAAAGTCCTCGAGCGAACGAAATGACTTCTTTTTCGCGAGCTCCGCGAATATTGACATTCCGCCGGAATCGCAAGCGCACGCGTTGCCTGTGTATATGTGTACTTTTTCGAGTGCGTTTGAAGAAATTGAAAATACACATACGCACGCGGTCGTGCGCGCGGAAGAAATCGTTAGATCTCGCTGGGTAAGGGGATTTTTGCGGGGAATTGGGAATAATATTTACGGCGCGTTTCTGAGAGTGCTCGAATGTTTGAGAGAATTTTTTTTAGCTTCGCTGGGAGTGATAATTTGATTTTTTATTTATGTTTGAGTTTGGTGGCTGTGCTTGTAATAAGAAATTTTTTGAGTGGAAGATACAATTTTTTATAATTAAATACTGTCAGTTTTGTTTATTTCGAAATATCAATTTATTGTAGAGTATTTACTGTTTATAAGACTTTATGAGATATATCATGTTACATATAATAAAGATTGTTAATATTTAGCTTGTAGCTTATTATTAAAGTTGAAATGTAGATATTTCGATATTATCTTGTTGTTTTGAAAATAAATTATTATAGCGGTCTTTGTAAAATGTAGCGAATAAAGAGTCACTAATTTCATCACATTTAATTAGAGCAATAGAGTGTGTCATATTATCTCTAGCACGATAGTGCTATAAATTTTGAATTATGTTCGTATTTGTGACCAATTGGCGATCGCTGATCCGTAACTGAGATTATTAAATACAATTTTGCTCAGTGCGACCGACATTTTACGATTCACCGATCAAAGTCTTTGATTTTCTGTATATATACCAGTGTTCCTCGTAATTTTGCACTTAATATTGATTTCCTATATTGATAAAATAAATTTAATTTCGCTCATTGCATAAAAACAAATAAAAATAATTAAATATTTATTAATTAAATTAGTAAATATTTATTTATTATTCACTTGACTTTCATACATTTTGCTTTATTGTTTAATTATTTAATTGTATTACGGATATGAGTACCGAACGTGATATGCTTCTTTATCATTAAATCAATAAATTTCAAATACATAGTGTGACACATTGATTATTTATAAACTTATGTGCACTTGCTTTATTTGTTTTTTATTGATCGGAGACGACGTCTTAATTTTTCTCTAACTTACTAGTTTATTTTACTAAATCGTAAAAATACATGTATTATAAAAACAATTTTAAACAATTTTACGTATTATAAAAACAATACAAAATTTGTTTGATTATGCATCGATGTGGGTGAAATACTTAAGTTGCAACACTTTAACTTCAAAATCACGTCTGTACCATGATGTTTTATTCTTACGTATGAACGATACTCGTCTGAAAGTGAAATTTTACTTCATGAAACATTTTTTATTTCGCCAGAACTCGGTTTTGTTGTAAAAACTTTTCATGATTTAAACGATCAACTTTTCAAAACGTATAACAAAATATGTTAATGAAAATGTTTAAATTTAATTTTTTATTCAAAACAAACACGAATTCATTTAAAATTTGTAATACTTGTTTTGTTTTTTCATAAAAAAATTTCCCATATTAAGGTAGTTCTATAATCTTTTAATAATTTTGTATTGAATAAAATATTTACAATAATCACATGTCTATTACTAATTGTGTAATTTGTAATTTTAGTTTAGAGTTGAAGATGACGAAGTCCATTTTCATATATCCTAGCGAAAATGGACAAAAATGGACATAAGTAGTTTACTGATATTTACTTCTAAAAGAAGAATAATGTAATTTTATACCAACGATATTTGTATCATACCGCACTCAGGAAGAACGAATTTTGTATTGTAAAAATTTTGTATTTTAAAAAATACGGATTTTTCTTTTTTCAAAAAACGTACTTTTTTAAAAACTTAGTCGATCTTCTTTTATCCTAAACACTCAATACAATCAAAATTTAGTATCAGGAGGCTTCCTAAGAATTATTCACTTTCTTGAAATGGAAAATTTAAATGGGTACTTTAAATGGGAAATTTCTTAACTTTTGAGCGCTACTGTATTATCGTTATCATTTCAATGCACGCTGCGTATATGTTTACTAGTGTCTAAATCCGTTCGATTTATCTTATTTACAAGTTGTTTGAGTTTATTATTTGCCCTGCACGATTTCCCAGCAGTCACGCTTTTACTGTCAGCGTTTAAATAGGCGTATTGTGATCAAGAAAAGTCACTTCTAGCACTTGGCTCGTCAAGTGAATAGTAAGTAAAATATATAATTATATTTACTTAATATAAGATTTAATCTCTAAATAAAAATACGACATTAGACTGAATTCTTAGTTTTATAAAATAATGCAGCTCATAAAATTTTAAAAAACTAGATATTATAGTATCTATTACAGATTTAAAAACGAAATTTTAGAAATAAATTTTGTAGTTCCATTCTTTTTAAAGAAACCACTAAGTAAAATATATCAAAATTTCAAATTATTTTTAATTTTAATATACAATTAAAGCAATAGACAAAGACATGTAAATACATGTACCACCTACTTCTTTTATAATAATTTTTTTGTCTTCAATAATATTTTTAAATAGAAAAGTTTCAATTTTTCTGAAAAATATATTAACGTATTATATTAAAATTGATTTTTTTTAATAAATAATACTAATTAAAATTTCATTTATTTATTAACATTAAGTATTTTCTCCAAATAAGATAAAAATATTTTTAAAGTAATGTAACAAATATTTATAGATTAATTATCATGAAGACCCTCTTTGCTGTGCTCTTGATAACAGTTGCTGTAGCTTTTGCCTACAACGCAGAACAAGAATGGCAAGATTTTAAAGTAAGTTGAATAAAATATAATGATGAAATGTTTTAACAACATTGTTAAATATCCGGACGAAATGAAACGGTAGATTTGTCCATCCATAAAGTTGTAGTCTAATTATTTAAGCAATACATTAACTTTTGTGTAATTTTTTTTTTAACTACAATTGAGTATATACTGCATAAACAAAATCCCTATATGTTATAAACATATATGTTACAATATCCATCTGAACATTTCTTTTGATTTGCTAAAAACAGAAAATTTTGAACTATTTATTTTTGAATTTATACGAAACTTATAATATATTGTACTATATCATTAAATTAAGATATTTTTATTAAAACCGTTCCACGTTACGTTGAATAATATTATTTATAGGTGAAATTTAGCAAAAATTACAATACTCCAGATGATGAACAATCAAGAAAAGAAATCTTTTTGAATAACTTAAAACATGTTGAGGAACATAATGCTAAATATGACAAAGGAGAGATATCTTACAAATTAGGAATCAATCACATGTCAGACTGGGTAAGCTATTGTTTAAAAATTATATTATGCAATTGAATGATTTTTTTTGTATTAACATATATAAAATTATTTCTAGACAAAAGAAGAATTGAAAAATTTGCACGGTGTAAGAAGACCATAAAAATATTTTATAATTTAAATTAGAATAATAATTATACAAAATAAAAATGTATATGATAAACACTTAATGCATTTATAAAATAAATGAATATTTGAATACTCTATAAAGCTTTAGAAAACGTGATATTGATGATCTGAATATTAAGCGTACATAATTATAACTCATTCAGTCATGCTAAAAAATAAATTCTGTAATAATTAAAGTAAATAAAATTTTCGTACTTTTGTGTTTTTTTTTTGTTATTATTTATATTGGCGTAAATATGTATGTATGTACCTAATTTTTATATTTTGCATATTTGATAATTTTTAATAATTATACATTATTTCAACATGGCTTTAATTGTTTCATAGTTATATTGATTAAAAATAGGGTCACTATATGCCGAATGAATAAATGTTATATCACGTGATAATGTTAATCACTTGCATAACAAGTTTTTGAATTTCGATATGGCTATTACTTTAAAAGTAAAAGCTCAGGAAAAGTAAGTCTATGGATCTAAGATGAATGTATGGAAATATTGTATTTAAGATTTTTCGAATTGGACTATAGTATGGTAGCCATAACTTTCACAAACAATGTAAGCTTATGATAAAAAAAAATGAACCATTCACCAAAAACAAAAACAAAATAAAAACAAGTCCCCTACCACTTTAAAATCAATTTCCCGTCTCCTATCGCAAAAATCAAATTCTTGCAACAAAGTTCCAAAATTGACTATCCTTTTCTCCCAAAAAACTCCTGCTCTAAGCTCTCTCTCACTTGCCGCTTAAGTCCCCGTCCGTGTGCTGCATACTACTACGTTTCTGGGGTCACGCCCCCTCCTCCCTGCTCGGGCCGAAACTTTGCGTCTCCTCTTCGTAACCAACTTCGTAAATCCGCAAATCGCCGCCCTATATACATACACTCGCTCCATATACTTAAGCATCTAGCGGAAGCCTTTCTCGCCGCATTCTTCTTTGTCTTTGCGAGCAAGTTGATCGGTGAACTTTGTGCAAAGATAATGCGATTCCTGCGCTGCTGTTGTTGCTTCTTCCTTTAATTGCTTGAAAGCATCGGCGCGCAAGCGGATTTTATTGCGCGCCAGAGAGAGACAGAGAGAGAGAGTGAGAGAGAGAGAGAGAGCTAGAGAGAGAGAGAGAGAGAGAGAGAGAGAGAGAGAGAGAGAGAGAGAGAGAGAGAGAGAGAGAGAGAGAGAGAGAGAGAGAGAGAGAGAGAGAGAGATAATGTAGCGCAGGGGAGCTCGGCGTAATTTATAAAGTTCTAGTCAATTTAAACTTCAATATGTAACACTGCGAGTAGTATGATTATTATTATTACGGGGATAATGCATAACCAAAGTGCGCCGCGCGCGCAGTTTCAGCCCATCCGTGAGTTTGTTGAGATGGAGCTGGCGGTTTTGACTATGGCAAGAGTCGATTGATCGGTGATGTAGGTTTAGCGATTATACGCGTCTCTTGGGGATGGATATTTCGAGGGCCTAATTGATTGACGTAGGTTTTAGGTTTTCTATTGTTGATTTAGAAATCGTATTTATATAGAAGTAAGATTGTATTTTATATTAATATACTTAAACATTAATATTGTCTAATATTATTATATTCAGTATGTTAAACGCATTCTTTATATTGATTAGTAATTATTATGTAGCATGCAGTACAAATTTTTAATAAATTTGATTAAATTTTTCTTCATCCGAGATTAGCTAAAATTGTTATCACTTATGAATACAAATTTGCAGCCACGTGCAGTCTTCTCCTGTAATCGGAATTGCATAATCACGCCTGCTGTTTCCTTCACGCCTCCAATTTTTTTTTATTTATTCAAACATATGCGATGGTTTACTGTCAGCGCCAAATTTTAATAAGTTTATGTAAATGAGCCAGTTGTTATGCTAATTTCCGCCACGTTTTCTTGCTGAAACTGGGAAAAAACGATTTTAATTTTTTTCTATTTTAGGAATACATTTTCTGTGCATTTAATCGAATCTTTGTAGTACTTTCGAGAAAGGAAATTCAGTAAGATTTAAAGTAAAAAGTTTCTAATTATTCGAAAAAAAATTTTAGCCTTCCATTAATTCTTTTAGACTTAATGCAAGGACTCATAAAAATGCATGCATTTACAGTTACATGGAATTTACCCTAGATTTTCCTTAATAATTTTTTACTTTAATCTAACAAAAATTTAATTTTCCGGAAGTAGGTTAAAACTCCTTTTTCCCATTATTTCCATAAAAAGGAAGTCCATTAAAAAAATATCACAGATATTCTCTATTTATAAACAAAAATAAAAAGAAACTTCAATTTTCCTTCCACTTCCCAAGAGAAGCGATCATTCGCAAGCCCAACGACACCATAGCCAAGCAGTGCGGGCCCATCAAACGCTCGGGATCAATTTTGCATGAGCGAAAAGCAGGTCAGCACGCTTGCCCGTATACCCACCCAATAAACACCTCGCGGCCGAATCACCCAGCACCTTCCGGACAATCTTCCCTTATACGGAGCTTTACGCGTAAGTACGCAGCGTATACTTGAAGCAGCTCGCGCTTAAAATATACAAATCCCCGCGCCGCGCGTAAAAGAAAATCGCTCGGGGGTCGCTGTGAAAGCTCGTTTCTTTAAAGCTCGATTTGCGAGCTTGCACTCGTTGTAATTAAGGAGAGCGGGAGAAAATTTTGCAGGAAGAATTCGTTTGGCTGAATAATAGCGCGCGAGCGCCAACTATAAAGCCGAGTTCTTTCTCATTATAAACGGTAATTCGGGAGGTGCGCGGAGGTGGCGTTCTGGAAGCTTTTACGGGCGAGGCGAGCCGCCGGCGCGGAAGTAAACGGCGTCGTGGTGTTTTTGAGAGCTGGGCCTTGGTTGGGCTGCGTTGAACGTCGTTAGGTTTGCGATGTGGGGCTCTTGGTTTCCGTTTCTTTTAAATGCATGCGATTTGTGGTAAGCTGTTTTTTTTTTATTTTTTGCTGAGAAGGTTGCAATGCGAAGGAATGTTTATGACTGTATTAATACAGCGCGTAAGTGGCGCGGCGATCAGATTTGTTTTGCACCTCGCACGAGCTTGACCTCTCCAATCTAATACTCTGCTATTTCTTTATCAATAAAGTGCTTGTATAATAAACAAACTTCTACGGTTAACCCTTATTTACGTTTAAGAATAATAAATGTTTTTTTTACAGATTAATCATGAAGATCCTCATTGCTTTTCTTTTGATAACCGTGGCTGTGGTTTTTGCCTACGATGCTGAACAAGAATGGCACGATTTTAAAGTGAGTTTTATATAATATATTTGATTGATGATAGATTTTTGCCACACCTTACTATTTTATTCTTCTAGATATTTTTCTGAATTTTTGATCTTTATTTTTTGGATATTCTATATTTTTAGGTAAAATTCAATAGAAACTACGGAAGTCCAGAAGACGAACAATTCAGAAAAGAAATTTTCTTGAAAAATCTAAAACTTGTCGAGGAACATAACGCTAAGTACGAAAGGGGAGAAGAATCTTACAAATTAGGAATCAATCAATTTTCAGACCGGGTAAGCTTTTTATTTCAAAATTACGCTACGTTATTCAACATTTTTGATATTAACGTATATAAAATTATTTTCAGACAAAAGAAGAAGTTCAGCAACTGAACGGGACAAGGCCATGAAGACACATTGTACATGTTCATAGTCAATGACATTGTGGAATAAAATATTATTTTATACAAAATTAATGAATCTCAAATAAAAGACATTTAAAATAATTTTTAATATTTTATTTATTAATTGTCTAATCATCTCTTTAGATTTTATTTTAAATAATGAACTGACTTTACCAGCACTTTCGTGGAATTATATTTTAAATTGACTACATATTTAAAATAAAAATTTGGATGTAATAGCGAAAACTACAACGAAAAAAAGAAAAAAGAAAAAAAAATTCATAGATTTAAAAAATAATAATGTATGTATCTTTTGAGTTATTTAGATCTTTTTGGATTTTAATATTGAAAATTAACAATATTATTCTAAAATTAAATTTTGAATTTTTATAACACTTTTTACATCCAAAAGTATTGAAGAGTATTCTTTCTGTTTGTCTTAATTTATAAAAGTATTATTTCCAATTTTTTATAATATTCAAAAGGGATAGATAAATATATTGCACAATTTAGAATAAGATTACTGTATTACACAAATTGTTTGGAGTAGCATATAACAATTACATAGAATTAATACTTTTATAAATGTCAACAAGAGAAAATGCTTTATATTATAGTAGGATGAAGTTTTTAATAAATCATTTGTAGGATTATGATAATGTTGCAGATGTGGTTTAATATCTACCAAAGTAGTAAGCAATGTTCTGAAAGAGAATCACAAGAGGTAGAATAAATATGGTAGTTACTTTACAGTATTATTAATCTCAAAATGTGCTTGAATTTTATAAGTGCAGAATACGAATCGCGACGCTAATCGCTTAACGTATTAAAGATAATGGAATGAGTCATACTGCGAAATGAAAAGATTTCCAGCGTTATTATAGGTGTTGTATACAACTTTCTCTTGAAGAAAACTATTTGAATCACCAAAATCCAAAAGAAGAACCTGGTTCTGACTTTGGAGCCCTTATAACCGCTTTTCCCACGAGAGAACCCTATGAATATCTGGACATCTTCCCCAGCTATCATCTTCATCAAACTACACAGTAACACCTTTTGGGTGTTAGTGTCCGAGATCAAGAACAAACTAAATTCATAGAAGGTACAGACTTACTCACTGTGGCGTATGCACTCAAGAGCTTACTCGCAAAAAATGCTGCAGTAGGAACTCTGAAGAACACCATGTCATAGAGATTGCGGAAATGAGCTAGTTTCATGATTTCATACCCTTCTGAAGACCTTAACATGCCTCGGTCTGCAACTTCATTATCATTCTGAACTGAAGCACACTCTGAGGTGAGACTCAACTTCAAATATGAGTTGTAGTGGCTCTGGGCTCTTATTTATTTTACACTCTCTTGCACGAACTTCATAATTATTGAAAAGTATATTTTGACACAAGAAACTTATTAGTGCCAGTATTGAAACTGAGAATGCATTATATAAATTATTAAAAATTCGTTAAAAATAAAATAATCCTATATATCTAATTTTCACAATAAATTTAAAAAATAGTGATGTTTATGATTGTAAAGATATCATTTTTCATGTTTATTGAGAAAATTACGTAATCGTAGAAATAGTTGAACAATCTTCAATCGTATGGTATAATTCTGAATGAAACTGTCTGCATAAAAAAGAAAATAATAACCAACAAAGTAATCCAATAAAATTTTGAGGATTGACAAAGAGATTAAAATTGTATTCATATCTAATAAGAGACAAGTATCAAAATACTCAAAAGACTTGAATAATACAATAATTTTATTATTTAATCCGAACATATGAGTGGTATAATATTTACTAGGGTATACAACAGTTCGACTTATCTTATTTACACAGTTGAATACACGAGTTTACTGTAGCTTGTCGTATGATTCTAAATCCTCCATAATCATGTTTCCATTGCTGAGGTTTAAATACAGGTGCTGTGATCGAGTAAAGTCACTTCTCGCTCTCAGCTCGATAAGTTATAGGTAAGTAATATCTATAATTGGATTTCCTAAGAAATTTCATCTGCGTAAATAGAAATACAGAGTTACAATACATTCTTTCTGCTGTAAATTAATATTCAATGAAATTTAATATTATCGTATCTATTATATTTAGGAATAAATGTTTGTATTTTAATTTTTTTTAAACAAAATTATAAAAAAGAATAATAATAATAATTTTAAAACTTTACTTAACTTTTCTAATAGATATTTATAAGTATCATTATTTTAATTTAAAGGAAACTAAAATTTCTTCTAAATATTTATTAACACTTTATTTTAAAATTAATATTGTATACCGAATTTGAATACGCGTTGTGATGTTGTGATTTTGCTTATTTACATTAACACTCTTGTTCCATATAAAAATAATTAATAATGCTTTCTTTCACAGAATTATCATGAAGATCCTCGTCGCTTTTCTTTTGATAGCAGTAGCTGTGGCTTTTGCCTACAATGCTGAACAAGAATGGCACGAATTTAAAGTGAGTTTGATGAAATATATAAAGGAAATGATTTAAACTATTTTTAGGCTTATAACAATATTTACTAGACTTATACCATACTAAACTATTTTATTTTATTGGATATTTTTTTTTAATTTTGAATCTAATTTACTTCTAACGAATCTAATTTTTTGTAAAAAAATATTTTTAGGTAAAATATAATAGAAACTTTGAAAACTCAGAAGACGAACAGTTCAGAAAAGAAATCTTTTTGAAAAACCTAAAAGTTATCGAGGAACATAACGCTAAGTATGAAAGAGGAGAAGTATCTTTCAAATTGGGAATCAATAAATTTGCAGACTGGGTAAGTTTTTTATTTCAAAATTATACAAAGATTTGGAATAACTATAATATTTATACATATAAAATTATTTTCAGACCAAAGAAGAATTTAAAAAATTGAACGAATTTAGGCCTTAAAACATATTATAATCGATAATGACGTTATAAAATAAAAATTTATTTTATACAAAATAATGACTCTTGAATAAAAAAATTTCTAAAATAAATTCTAGTATTTTATTTATTCCCTAAAATAAATCGTTCAAATCGCTAAATTTTATTTACAAAAACATTTTGACACTATCAACAGTTTTCTAGAAGAATTATGTTTTCATTGACTACGTTTTATATTCTTTTTAAGATTAACAATTATAAAATTAAAATTTGAACGTAATTAGAAACTTTTACACTAAAATTTATTCATATAATCCTAAAAATATGTACACTCCCTGATGGAAATTTGGAAATATCCAACCTATTTTACTCAAATTTTGACATTGAAAATTCACAAAATTATTCGACAATATTAATCTACAAATAAATGAATATATACGTGTATCTACGCAATAACAATGAAATTAAATTTTGAATTTTTATAATACCTTCTTATATCCGAAAATATGGAGGAGAATATTTTATTTTTATATTTGTAAAAGTATTATTTCTAATTTGTACATAAGGTTTAAAGAGATACATTGCTGGTAAGAAATATATATCGAAATGAGTTATATCTCTGTTATTAATAGTAAATTGTAACTTTCTTTTTAAAGAGGATAAACTATTATTTTGTTCACAAAAGTATTAAAATAAAATAAAATCTAGCATTTTATTTTTCACTGATAAACTGGTTACATTTATCTACCCACAACCAATAATTAACTCCACAATAAACCTACAATACAATTCCTCTACAAACCTCGAAAAACCAGCCACAACACCGCGACAAAACTCAGCACCTCAACTCTCTCACCTCATCCTCGCGCTTCTTAATTCGCCCCCCCCCCTTCATCCCCTGAAAACTCGCGTCGTTCATCACGCATGATTTAACGCCCGGACGCAGCTCTCGCGAGCTTGAACTTTCAGCTTTCGCAAAAAGGCGCGCCCAGTCTTCTCCCAGCCGGAAACTACCGCGCCAAGTGCGCGCAGGGAGAAGCGCGCACGTGGCAGAGGCGAAAGTTCGCCCCGCGCGCGGCCTGCACGCGTGGGCTGCTTGTTTTAGCGGCGAGAGGGGGAGAAAACTACTTGGGCGCTTAAGAGATAATTTGTCAGCGCGAGAGCTGCAGCATTCGGAGAAACACGCGGAGAGGCCAAGTTGCGCGCGAGGTCATTAAGGCCAGGTGAGCCGGGCGAGCGAACAGTTTTGCGCTCGTTACTGCGCCCCTCCCGCGCAACCCTCTGTGTGTATACGTCTTTGAGGGGGGAAGGGGGTAAGGTGCCGTTAATGGAATACGCGTGCTCGGCGTTTCTTTGTTTGTGAGCTTGTTTTTTGGGGGCTGGTTCTTCTGGGGTGCTGCAAGAGCTAGCGTTTATTGCGACGAGGGTGATTGATTTGCAGTTGTTGGGGAAGGGGTGGGGGGAGGCGTGATAGTGGTAAGGAGAGTTGGATTTTTGCGGGGTGGAAGTTTTGAGAGCGATGACAAAGCTGGAAAATGGATTGTGGTGGGTGATGTTTGTTGCAATTTTTGCTGTGTCACGTGGTATGTTGGAATTGCAGTCGTTAATGAATGATACGACATTTGGGCATTAGTTTTTTTTATCAGATCATTATATTTGATCTGGGATAAAATTTTAATAAATTTGTAATCAAATCTTAGCTACGATATATATGGTTGACATAATGTATATAGATTCTACGTAATGTACCTAGATTATTTACTTTTCTAGGTAATCTATATAGATAATATTAATATCTCTTCAGATAATTGAATGCATGCGAGTTGAGGTTTTTTATTTTTTGCTGGGAAGGTTGCAATGAGAAGGAAAGATTCTTCCTGTTTGATTGAGCTTATGCAAACTTTATTACTAAAATATGCTACGGAAGACCGATACTCAATGTGAGCACAATAAACTTAAAAAATTTAGTCACATGCATTTGGTGATAATTCATTTTAACTACTTACAAATAAAAGTTGTACAATATACTAAAAATTAAATATGCATAATTAGTTTCAAATAGTTTACAATATTTTGTCTCGACTTTATGTTGAAAAATAACTTAAAAAAACCTGCCGAAAAGAAAGAAGAAAATAAAGGATTCTATTTAAAACTAATATTTATTAAATTATATTTTCCATATTATTATATTTGAAACACGTGATAATTGCTTTAATTTATTTGATATTTTTTAAGCTGATTCGATAAATACAAAAATTTCTAAATTACTAAAGCAATAGTAAAGATCATATTTTGCTCAAAAAATTTTAATAAATTAATTTTCAAATGATAAAAAATTGTCTCGGAAGAGTCAAAACTATTTTTTCTAGTATAGTAACAGTAGCTCTGGATGCATAAGATAAGAAGATATCTTATCACAACTCGTACGCGACATTTTGCAAACTTCACTCCCATAAAGCTGACGCATCCTTTTTAATTTAAGCCAATAGAAATTATCCAAGTTAACGTAAGACGTCATTTTCAGCCAACCAGGAACCTTTGTTTTGCTATATAAAAACTGGAGAACGCCCTTTTGAGGTAGTCTTCAAACAGACACCTTACTTTATGTAAGTGTATTCGGTGAATATAAAACTCGCGAGAATAATTCTAAGTTATTTTTTTTTTTTTAATAAATAATTTACTTCGAATATCTTACCGATCAGTTGCCAGATAAATAATAAAGATTGAAGGATTTCACTTTTTATTTACAAAAGTCCACGAGAGAATTTCAGTTATTGATTAAATTTAATTGAATTATATAATAAATGTTAGTTATAGCAACGTTTAGTTACCAGTGTGAATATTATTCTTATCAATTCTACAGTTCAATTCTTTTACGTAAGAGAATATAAAATAAATAAGTGTGTAATATAAAATAATAACTTATTCATTGTATTTGTTTGATTCAACATTTTATAAGTACCAAAACTTATCGCTGAGATTTTAGAGATATTTTAAAGTAAGTGACATTTGTACGCTATGGTTTTCTAGGATAAAAACACTTAACCTTATTTCCTCTGCTCGCTACAGTTTAAATAAAGCTACCATTCTTTTTTTCGATAACTTTTTAAGTCCGAGAAAATAACGTTATATTTTTAGATATTCTCAGTATTTTCATTGTCTTCTTTGTGGTAAAAATCTTCATTGTTAATATCCTCGATCTTAAACAAGTTATTTTCGCTCTGAGGCGCAATTAAATTAAATTGTTTAATATTTCTTTATTTAATAATAAATGTTGTCCATATGATCAAAGATGGTTTTTTAATTTTGCACATAATCGATAGTTCAGTAAACGTAAGCAGTGCGCAATATGCTAGAAATTTTTTTCAAGGTTTCGTGGTATTCTAATGTCAACTTTAATAATATTACTATTATAATTTTGTAAAATTATTATAAATTTAATTCTTTTATACAATCAAAAAGTGATTCAAAACAAATAGATGTGCACTTGACTTTTGTGTCTTGCTTTTATGCCGCTCTAATTTCGAATTTTGATGTACTAACATGATAATTCTATAACATTGGAGGTACAAGTGATACTTTGTTCAAGATTCTCGTTAATAACTTACAATAAATTTAAAACATAATAAAATTTATAATTGTAAAAGCATCATAGATTGTATACATGGGTCGACCAAAAACGTATTTTCAAATGATGACATCCCTGCTGCTTGGGGTCGATTATTGTTATGATTTTATCTATTACATTGCAATCATTAAAAACAAATTTTTAGTAATATATATTTGTCGTTCAACTTTTTAAAACAAAACTACAAAGTAGAATAACATAAAATTAAAATTTTTTTAGTTAATATAAAAAATTAAATCAATTAACGAAAACTAAATAAATTTACTTTATTTTCCTGATAGATATTTATAAATATTGTTATTTTAAAAGAAATTACGATTTCTTCTAAATATATATTAACACATTATTTCACAATTAATTTTGTATACATAATTTGAATACTCGTTTTAATTTTATTTAGTTACATTATTAACACTCTCGTGTTTCGTATAAAAATAATAAATAATGCATTCTTTCACAGATTAATCATGAAGATCCGCGTCGCTTTTCTTTTGATAATAGTAGCTGTGGCTTTTGCTTACGATGCTGAACAAGAATGGCACGATTTTAAAGTGAGTTTTATAAAATATATTTAAAAAACGATGTAAACTCTGTTTACAGTCTATAACATGTAGATTTATATTAGATTATTGCCACACCCTACTATTTTATTATTATAGATATTTTTCTGAATTTTTAATCTATATTTTTTGGATATTCTATATTTTTAGGTGAAATTCAATAGAAACTACGGAAGTCCAGAAGAAGAACAATTCAGAAAAGGAATCTTCTTGCAAAACCTAAAAGTTATCGAGGAACATAACGCTAAGTACGAAAGAGGAGAAGTATCTTTCACAATGAGAATCAATAAATTTGCAGACTTGGTAATTTTTTTATTTCAAAATTATGCTACGCTATTCAACAATTTTGATATTAACATACATAATATTATTTTCAGACCAAAAAAGAATTTCAGGAACTGACCGGATCAAGGGGAAGCAGTACAGTAAAGTCTCTTGATTTATTGGCATTAGCATTATTGTTAATAATTAATTTTTAAAACCTATTTTAAATAATGAACTGACTCTACCAGAACTTTTGTATAATTTTATTTTAAATTGACTAAGTATTTATTTAACATAAAAAAAATTCGTAATCTTCTAGGAGGAACTTGCTCTAGAGGAATTTGCTACGACATTTGCCACCTTTCTTAGTAGACTGGCTGAACCAGAAAATACTCAGCAGATCGAAAGTTGGTAAACATCGCCGCAAGTACCTTGTTATGCATCTGATCGAAAGCAGGTCAAAAAATTTCAAGAGTTTATAGCTTTTCTGTACCTTACAACGCTGTGTGATGCACAGAGTCTCCATTATTATGAATTGGCGCCCGATTTTCCCTAGAGACACGAAGCCAAAAATTTTCACGGTGCCAATCGCTTAACGTATTAAAGAATGACGCAAAAAGATTCCCTGCATTATTACAGGTGTTAAACACAACTTTCTCTGGAAGGAAAGTATTTGAAAATGTAGTTTTGAAAAGTGTCTTTATTAAAAATATACAAACAGACTTAAATATCCAATAACGTCTACCTACAGACAACTTTTCAACTCATAAGAATTTCAATTACACCGAGCAATTATTTGACCGCGACCGAGCGCAGTTCCTTTATAATATCTATTAAAATTCAATTCCGCGTCTTGGGGAAAAAGCGAAGACCGCCCATAAAAAGCTTGCAAGCGCGCTTAGCTCCTCAGAGAAGAAAGAAAGAAGGCACGAGTCAACGAGGCACCTAATAAAAGTCCCGGTCACTTTTAGCTCTGTCTCTCGTTCCCCTCTTGCCGCGCCTCGCTCGGGAGCAAATGTTTGCACGCGCGGCGTAAAACGATACTTTGGATTTAAATATTTTAATGAAGAAAGTCATATCGGCCGCCCTTTTTACGCTTTCTCGCGCCTTTTTAGCGCTCGCGGTTTATCGCCGCGGAAGAGAGACTTTCCATGAATATTCTTCGGCTCGTGCATTAAATGTACTTTATGAATATTCAGCCCTCTCCTCCGACGCTGGATATCGCGCAGGGAGAAATTAAGATTTTCTCGCGCCCGCCTTGAAGCTTCTCTCGCGTTTCTAATCCGCGCCGTTTCTGCTCCGCTGCCGATTTGAATTTCTCCGACTTTTAACCTTTATTTGAATTTGAGATTAAATTTAAAATCAAAATAAATCTTAAAGCGCCCGGCTGAGCGCCCGAAGTTTCAGCCGCGGGCTCAGCGGGCCGATATGAATTACGCATGATAAATAATGTAAGCCGCTTCTTTTACGAGTTCCAATTGGATTTTCTTGTCTGCCGAGAGCTGAGCTCTGGTTCAAGGTTCTTTAAATATGATCGAGTGAGGTATTTTTGTTTGATTTGGATATCATTTTGTAGGTGCGAGCTTTTTGTTTCGTTTATGTAGAATTTTGCTTTCTTTTATTATGGTTAAATTCTGGTTTGATTTAAAAGGAAAAGCTAAAATATTATTTTTTGTATTCAAGATAAAATTGAATGTCTTTTAAAAAATAGGACTTGCATTTTTTTAATTATTTTTCTGAACTAAACCTATATCTCTACCAACAATAACTATTAAAATTAATTGATTAAAAAATACTAAAAATCTATACTATTTACCAACAATTATAAAAATAAATGATTTTTGTTTATTTTTAATCTTTAAAAAATATTTATTCCTAATACTTAGTAAAAACGACAACGTTAAAACGACGTTTCCCATCAAATAGAAAATCAAATAAAACATCTAACACCCTTTCAAATGCAATATCTATTCTCACACAAAAATCACCTGCCTCATACCAGAGCCCGATCCCGCAATCTCATAAAACGTCAAATCTCCGCATTTTCAAATCCAAATTCCCAGCATACACTCGGCCCTCATCCAAGTTGACGTGCTCGCAGCTTAATCCGATCCACTCTCTATTTCGAGCATCCGGGCCCTCTCAATCAGTCAAAATAGTCTTTCCGTTTTTATCCCTCAACCCCCGGTTTGCTCTACCCCCTCCCGTCGGCCACCCTAGTCATGTAACTGATCAACGGCTTTGACCTGTCGAAATGTCAAAGGCAGACGCTCGTATCTCAAACCCCTCTCCGACTCCCCCTAAACGTTCGTCCACGCGGCTGCCGGACCGCATGCATCCACTTTAAAGCGCCGATTTAACAGCGAGATTATATGAGCGGAACGAGATGCTGCGGGGCGCGACTGGCTTGAGCGCGGAAAATCGTTGGAAAAGTTTGATGGGAGTAAGAGTCGGTGCTGCGGGTTGTGTATAATTTTTTGTTTTGTTTAGGGAGATGTCGGGTTTAACGGGACTTTTGGCAAGGGGTGAGTAACGAGGCGACTAAGCTTTTTTGGCAAAAGGGGAAGTGGGTTGCGGGGCCATTACTGATTGAATTTTATTTTCGAAATTTTTGTTTTTGAAACAGAGAGCTTTGTAGGGTATTACTGGAAAGTTGAACGAACACTACTGGGATTTTTCGCTTTGACGATTTTTAATTTGGCTGCAGTTCAAATTTTGATGGATCACGTGAACCTCGTGAAACTAAAAGTAATGAGACTGAAGCAGTGTACATTTAATTTAAAAATTACATTGATTTTCTCTTTCTTTGCAAACAGTTTCATACCAAAAAGTATCTCATCAAAAGATCGTCTCAATTCCATCATTATAAAATGACTAGCTAAATAAAAATTAAAAGTTTACATATTTCTCATCCTCATAAATCCCTAACAACCTATGATTCGTGTTCTCTTCGACAGCACCAGCTAAAACGATTTGTCACTCCTCGGCGGCAGTCGCTTAAATCACAACACCGCTTATCTTTCAATATCCCGCAAACGGCGCAATAAAAATGCACACCCTCCGCCAGACTCTCACGCCGTCCCATAAAACTCTCCCACCTGTTTTTTTTTAACAACCCCCACCACTCATCCACGCATCACATAAACCAACCTCCCTCCCACAAAAATCAAAAAAAAAAACACACACCAAACCAAAAAAAAAAAAAAAAAAAAAAAAAAAAAAAACAAGCCAAACCAAGAGAAACAACGATCCAGATAAACCCGCACCCCACGATCACGCGATAAGCTCCCATACAGCGTCAAAGAAACACGGAATATCAACGTCCGCGGTGCACGCTCTGTAATTGCGACTGGCAGATTATGGTTTATCGCCCATTCGCGAAACTGCGCCCAGTGTGCCGTCGTCGCCGGATTGACAGCTTATCTTGCTCAGCGCTTGGGCCTCGCGTATCAAATTATCTTGGCACCGCAACCGCTCTCTCTCTCTCTCTCTCGGTTTGTTAACTGCCAGTCGCTGCGGATCTTGTCAACCGTGCGTATATACGCGAGTATACATACCTGCTGGACGCGCTCGCCGCCGGCGGGCGAGAGTAGAGCGAGGATGAATAGATCGTGCACGTGGCCTTGTTGCGCGGAGCTCGTCTGGTTGTGTATAGAGCCAAGGACTGGCAGGAGGCAAGATGCCGTAAGGCAATTATCGCGGATGACGCCGGCTGGAGAGCGAGATTTGATGGCTTAACGTTTTGCTCTCTGGGCTGATACGCGCGGGGAGCGATGCTGACGTCGGGCTTTATTAATTGGCTGGCGGCTGCCGAGCTTTGTTTGTGTTTACGGCTTGTATTGGTGCATCGTCCGGGGAAAGTATATTCCCGAGGAGTTGAAAACTTTCTACTCGGGGTAATCGCTTTATCTCTATCGCAGTGGCTCGTAGCGCGCTTATCGCTAAAAATACAGTAGCGCCGAGATGCGGGGGGGCCGCTTAAAACTGTCGAACCTCGTTACCCAGCTCGATCAAACTCCTCCATTGTTTCTCTGCAAAATAACGCAGACGCCGAGGGTTATACACTGGCGCGGAGAGACGAGGGATGACGTCCGCGTCTGTACACGCGCATAATGAACTTTGCGAAAAAGTAGCCCCGCGGAAAAGTTACGCCGAAGTTACGCCCTTAAAACCAATTAAGCCAATATAAACTCGAAGACTTGGCGCAGCTCTCGCGCCCGGTCTCCTCGAGCTAACGAGAGCGCGCGCAGCCGCGTTATATACTGCAACTTTACCAAAGCTCGTCCGAAGTAATGAAGTAAAATAGCCACCGCGCCGCCGACGACGACGACGGACTAACAACTTTCCTCTATTCTCCACTCTCTTTCTCTCCTCCCCCTGTTTTCGACTGATTTTTCTCTTCAACAACCGCTTCTGTTTTTCGCGGCGCGCTTTTCTTTAATTTTATAACCAGTTCGGTCGTTAAAGTTGGCCGTAGGAGAAGACTGCGTAAGGGGAGAATTGCGAGAACGGAGGCGCAGCGAGCGCGCGCGCGCGTCTCGTTGCCGGGGGATCCGCTGAATGTGGTCAATTTAATGCGGTCGCCTGTTACAGTCAGTTACAGAAGTCTTGTTTAGTTTAGCTGCGCGTTGCGCGCTGATTCAATTACCCTGATTTAATTATTTCAGACAAATGCGGGGCTCCTTGTCGTACGGTTTCGCTGGCTCTCCGCGACGCTGCGCCGTGTATTCGTTTTAGCGGTTTGCGAATGGTTAGGAGATGGACGCTTGGTTTAGTGGCTATTGTTTTATGGGGTATCGCATTGGTTGTTAGGTTATAGTTTTTGTAACGGTTTAGTATGCTGTAGATTTGGAGTATGTGGGGGTGCAGATGATTTTGAAGATTTTGTGAGTGATCAAGAGATTATGATTTTCATAAAGAAAAACATTCTATTAAGTATTAGTACAATCTTCTTTAAAGAGGAAACAGGCTCTTAAAATGAAAAAAATCGATAAATTTAAAAATAAAAATTATTCTAACAAGGGAGTACTCCTCATGATACACTTATTCCAGCGTTTAACTGGACGATTTCTAGTGTCCTAAATATACCCATTTAAGGATCTAGGCCCAAAAACATGGTTTTATTTAAATCCTTCTACCTTAGACCAAAAATATAGTAGAAAACTATTTGAAAATTCATTCAAAATTTTTCCATTTCAATCATCTTAATTTTTAACGTTCAATATTTAATTTAATTTTTTATTAGGGCTTAAGAAAGTGAAATATCCTTGTGAGTTACTAGTAATATTTAGTAGAATTATACAAACTTTTACTAGAAACTTTACTAATTTCTTTCATTTTAGAAAAGATTATACTAATATTTAATAGACCATTTTTCTCCGTGCTTTTTATATACGCGAATAAAATAAAAACTACTTAATCCCTTATTTCCAAGAACTTTTATACGTTTTTCACTTTGAAACTTCCCGCAAATTATCTATTAATTATAAACGTGCACCTTAATCTCATAATCTTCTTACATCAAAGTATGTTTTTACTTTAAAATTTTTAAAGAGGTAATGTCGTCATAAAACTTTACTGAAAATAAATTGCTTGTAAAACTGCGATGTAACAGCAAATAATTCGTACTTACAATTATCAGAAACTACGAAAAAAAAAACAACAATACCGAATATTCCCAAGCAAGCGAAACAAATATGATTTCCAAGAAAATGAAGATATAAATCGCGCACCGAGAATTCGATTTCCGGCCGCCCTTTAAAAACCCATCACAAATCCATTTCTAATTTCCCTCCACCGCAGCACCCTCATTGCAAAACTAGACCAAGCCCTCTCCTCCCGACAAAACGAATCGCCCGCGCCCAACCGCAATTTATATCCCCGGTAACCCTCTCACCTTCCCCATCGATAAAATGTTTTCCACCCACCCACCCTCACGACCCAATTATACAATCGGCGATTGCAGTACGGAAATCGACGTCCCTCGTGGGGGGCTGAAGCAGCAGCAGCAGTAGTAGCAGCGTAACGAATCGGCCTCCCCCCCCCTGCGCTATGCGAAGGTGCCTCCAAGACGGAGACTCGAATGGATGCCGCCATTAATTAGCTGAGAGCGCGCGCTCTGCTATCTACGCCCAGGGGCCCATCGTTCAGCCGTTTCTCTAGCTATATCTCTGACGCAGTGTGTCTCTTTCGAGGCAGGCTCTCGCGGGGATTTCTCAGTCGGTGTTGCGCGATTTTTTCTTTCTTTTTTTTTTTTTTTTATTGGGG
>JAPYZA010001997.1:0-18754 GCA_030522685.1 Eupelmus azureus
ATTGTAAGAATATTGCGTTAATATTCTTTCAATATTGTAAGAATATTGCGTTAATATTCTTTCAATATTGTAACAATATTGCTACGATATTGAAACAATTTGAACTTTTATAAAGATTAAAATGTAGGTTTTAAACTATTTATTTCCAGATTTTGGACTTTTGAGCTTAGAGTGTAATCTTATTATCAATAAAAAAATACGTTAGTCTTACAACGTCCGACTTATTCTACTTAAAAAAACCAACTGCGACATTTTCACCAATTTGCTAAACGAACCACAAATAAAACTTAACGATCTAATTCTAACTTCGCCTCTTCACCATCATTGTCAGCTCTCCATTACTGACCGGAACCGATCGGAAAGGAAAAACAACATCGTATCGACCATGGCTATAAAAATTCCAACGAACCACGTACTAATAGCGTCTTTTGTCGAGCTCGCGTACATCCAGTCTCGCCGACCGCGAAAATCACGACATTTGCATTCGGCGGGCATCGATTTCCGAACGACGTGACCACGTGCCGCGAATGACGAACGACAGCTCGAGCGTCCGCTCGGTCCTTGATCCGTTAATGTCGAGGTGGTCGGGAGGTCTACGAATTAGCGGCCGATTGATGATGAATTCGGATCGTCTATTTTTTGTTAGACTAAGCAATTTAAAGGTCCTTGTTGGAGTTTGCATTTTCTTGAGGATTCAAAGTGTCATTAAATTAAATACATTGATGTTAGTTTGAACAGTACATTTATAGGATTAATTTTAAAGACAGACGTAGATAAGTTTTAAAAAAAAAAATTGATAACGATAATAAATTTTATTAGGTATGCAATCTTACTTTTACTTGTTGGCATAATTTTCATATTAATATTAAAATAAATGTTGTACAATGTAAAATCACGCATATAGTATAGCTTTGAACAACATGAATATTTATATCGGAAACAAATATCAATAGGAACAATTAAAGCAACTTAAAATGCATTACACGAAAGTTTAAGAATAAAACTTTTCATTCATGAGCCAAAAATTGAAAACAGATTAACAATAAGAATGCTAATTAACTTTAACATTGAAATAAGTGTTGAATTTAGTTCAACAAATAAACAATTGTTTAACAAATATTTAAAACATATTCTAAGTTACACGTATTTAAAATTTTTTAAAACATTGAAAGTTTCTTTGCCGTTCCCATTTCTCGAACAGTCTTGAAAATTATTACTATCGTACAAGGAAAATACTTAAATTGAAACATCTACTTCCCAATTCTGAATTCCATAAATGTATCGCTCCTTGCCCAACTCTCTTTGCGGCGCCGTATTCAATTTATGCAAAATCCACAAGATTCCTTTTCTTTTTTGCCGAGCTGTCAGTGTGCAAGCTCAATTTCTATACGCTTATGAGGAGCGCCGAGCGCATACGAAACAAGGGAGACCTTACGAGCGAGCAAACAGGGTCGCACGCGCGATACCGTCGAAAAAATGGAAAAAATATTCGGAGTATTTCATCAGGTACTAAGCGAATTCTCATGACAAACGAGTCCCCTGGGTTAAACGCTTATGGGTTTCACGTGGAAAAAGGCGGACGAGTTTTTACGATTGAGCAACGATGTGGAGTCTCGCTTGACTTTGATATGTGTACTTAGCGTCGCGTTTTTCGTTATCATGCGGACCGTATAGGAATCATGTAAGTGTTTAGTGGATATGGCCGAGATTCACGTAATAAGCGAGGCAGTCGAATGAAAAGCAGCGCACGCGTGCTGGTTGCGCGAGAGATGCTTTCCTAAAGCGTATAGAACGAATCGTATTTGTAAGGGCTGTGACATGTCAAGGGTTTTGTTCAATGCGCAGTTTGCTCGCGATGAATCGTTAAGGAATCGAGTTCACAATGCATATGAATATTAAAAAGAAAAAGTTATGTTTTCAAGTATATAATATAAGCCTGAGATGAGGAATTTAATTATCCTTTCTTACATTGATGTTATCTAAAAAATTTATTTCTAGTTTTTTTTTCGTAAAAATTTTATTTTTGAAAACTTGAGACTGATTTAAAATTTTATCATTGTATAAATTACTAATCATTTTTATTATTTTTTTGTTTTAGTGTAAAAATGCGGTTCAGGCTTGTGACAGTGGCGATACTGCTCGCCGTGGCGAGCAATGGTTATGGAAGACCTAGAGATCCTGGTAAGCTGATGTTTTCTAAATAATCCCTACTTTAAGAGACTAGTAGAAACGCGTTAAATACTATTAATTCTATCGTATTTAATGTGTGTATTTGCACCATTTTTCTTATAAACTATGGGTTTTTATTGGTTCGTTACGACTTAGCTGTATTTGAAACTATAGATTTTTGCTTTTTATGAAATATGATTGATAAATATTCAATTTTCATCCCATTCGAAACAAATTTTTATTTAAAGTAACCTTTTTCTTAAATTTTATTTTATTATTCTAAAACTTTGAAGCCTTATTATCAAATTTTTTAGATCATTTTAGTAAACCCGTCATATCTTTTTCCTCTTCTAAATATATCTCTTCTTATAATCGCAATTAAATAATCAGATCACGCGACGATTTCCACACAGTCCATCGCAATTGCAACCTAGCAAACCCTAATCAAACTATCCACTTTAAGAACCTTATAAATCCAATTTCACAATCTGCAAGATAAACACGGACAAAAGCGTATATTTTTGGGATCACCTCGCCCCTCTTTCTCTGTCTCTCTATCTCTCTCTCTCTTTTTCGTTTTGCCTCTCTATAATTAGAAAAGAGCCGACTACGCAAGGTGCGCGTTAATAACCGGGCTTGCAAATCCCGTTAGTAAACTTATAAAACGGCGCTCGGGCCTCCTTCGATCGTGAAGCTCACACATGTATATAAGAACGCATAAGCCGTTACGTCATTAAAAAATCTCACTCTCTCGTTTATGGCTTTGCAGACCCGTTGGACAGCTCTCGGGAAGCGGTGGCGGTGGCGGCGGCAGCGACGGCCAATGGAAGCAGCAGTCCCATGGATAGCAGGTATATGACAAGGCGGACGGCCTCGACCTCGAGGCCCACGCGGCAGCGTGATATCAGTATTACTAGCGTTAAGTACGGTAATGGTAATAACAATAGGTCAGGCTGGCAGAGCCGGGTGGCCGCGATCCTACCCAGCTTAAGTCTTGACAGTGGCAGGAAGAATTATCTTCCTCTTGGCGCTTTATCATCCACTATACCACGAAGTAGTAGCAATAATAATAAACAACAAGCGATGGATAGAGGGAGTCGTCAGTCGATTGGTAGAAGCTATCATAATCCACTGACGATTCCTTTTATTCCTTCTCCTCAGATCTCCTCACCTTCGCCTATTCCCGTGCACGTATTACGAAATAATGATGTCCTTCGGATAAATTCGACACTTCGAAGTAATCGTAAGCTTCCATCTCATTTGACACCTAAACCTATACCTATCCCTATGATAATTCCTCGAAATAGTAAAGCCGTAATTGTAAATCCAACGCTCCAGGGTGAACGAAAACTTTCCTCGATGGTAATGCCTATGCCTGTACCCATTCCTGTACCAATAGTACCTCAAGTATCTGAATTTACAACTGATTCTACACTTCGTGGTGAGCGGAAGATAGAGTCTAGAAATATAGTTAGAATAATACCTCAGAAGATAAGACCGAATAACAACTTTCGTAGAAATTATACAGCTTATAGGAATAAGCCGCAGATTGCGAATACGTATCTCAAAAACTGGCCAAATGAGGCCCTTCAAAATGTTCAAGATCTATTCAACTATGAGAAGTATACATCTTTTATGGACGAAGATGTTGAAGATAGAAAAAAATTGGTTTTGGAAAAACCCAAAGTACCTATAAGTCGTGAACCTTCAATTAAGAGTCCGGAGTATCAATCACCAATTCGTTGGACAAGAGTTCCAATTGTTGAGCCAACCAGCTCAACCAGTTCAATCAGCTCAACCAGCTCACCAATAGATCGTGTTGATGTTGATACTACAATGCAGATTGATAATCTTTTAGATGACTTGGGAACTAATAAAATCATTACCCTTAACGATTTTTCACGACCTAAGCCTGTATCTCAGGTTGAGCAAAATACTGTTGTTCATATTTTAAAGGCTGGAAACCGAAAACCTAATGTCACCGTTGTTGAGCCAGTAAGCATTATGAAGATTAACCGAACGAAAACCGCCAGTACTAGACCACCCCAGAATGTTCATATCATGTTCATGATGGATAAGGATGGAAATCAGACAACGGATCAGCAAAGACCACCAACTGAGATTTTGGGATTAGATGAAGATTGCCCGACTATTATGATTAATTCCATCACTCAAATCAATAATACAATTGAAAGTAAAGAAGGCTGTACAGATTTAAATATTGTAATCAATTCACACGTTCTTAATACGAACATATTTCAACCACCTGCCGGTGCACAAACAGCATTAGGTTCCAGACCAGAAGCCTTAAAAGATCCTTACGCCACTTCTCCTGGAACTCCACCTAATAATTACTACCAATCCAATATACCTCCTAACAATAATTATTATCCTAATAACAATTATCATGGGACGAACAAAGATCCGACAGGTCAAGTTCAATCTGATGATCCTGGAGTACCGGAATCACCTGGATCATCTCCTGAAATTTCTACATTTGAAGTTTTTCAAGGAACTCATATTAATATTGGAGGAAATAGTCAGGCTGCTGCAGACGTTCCAAGTGATGAGGAAGGTTCTAATGCAAGCGGCTCAACAGGTACCGATGCGGATGGTTCACCTTTATCTGAAGGAGAAGAAGGAACCAATGATATTGCTGGTACAGCTCCAGAAGCTGAGGTTCCCAGTGATGTGGCTACTGAAGGAGGTTCAACTGCTTCGGGAGATGCACCAAGTTCAGCTGTATCAGAGCCAGTTTCTCAAGCTGGCCAGGCTCCGCAAACAGCTGGAACAGTAGGATCAGTTGGAGACGTTGGAACTGGCCAAGCAAACGATGCTCCAGCAGCTATATCCTTACCTAGTGTCCCAAATATACCGAATATTGCTAACCCTTCACAGCTAACAAACTTAGCAACTAGTGGAGGAAGTGGTACTAGTGGCGGTCAAACAGGTTTAGCACCTGTTAGTGCCGACGACGACGATGATGACGATGATTTTCTAGAGGCTATCTCACCTGCAGGTTTGTTGGACTCTATAAGCTCGGTGTTCACCTACTTCAGCGTATTGAATCCCATAAACTATGGAATCTTCGGGATGGCTGTAGCACCGTTTGTTGCCTTTGCTGCTGGAGTTGTGGGCGTGTCAGCCTTTCTTTTTCCATGGGCGTTTCCAGGCACCCTAGATCTTGCACGAGGTTGGGACAACTCTAACAGCCACGTAAAAATCAGATTCAATCCGACCCTGAGGGATGTCGTGCACAGCTCGATACACGAGTACAAGCATTTGAATGAGTGGAAGGGTCGGAGAAGGAAGAGGAAACGAAAGAGATGAACAGACACTGATTAAAGGATGCAATATGATGTTTCTACATTGTATCGATATATATATATATATATAATAGTGGATATATCGATATATATATATATATAATAATAGCTTCCCACGATCTTTCATGTTTGATTTGATACGGCTAAGGGTACAAAGCGAGTTTTACTGAAGCAAATGCCTACCTATTAATGCTTACCTAACTGTATTACTAGATTTTGGTAATTTATGTATATACATGATTTGAAGAATTAGATATAAACTATAAATTTTTCTATAAATAAGTTGTTAATTCTTTAATTTATAGAAAATTTCGTATTTTATTTTTTGAAAAAATAGCTAGAATACATTAGTAATTTATATGCATTCTTTACGGATATCATTTTTTAAATCATTAAAAAAAATATTAAATTATAAAATCACATTAAATTTTGGATATTTTAGTGAATATATTATTATTTATATTGTTAATTTTTATACGTAACAAATGCAATACAAAATTATTTTTACTAATATTATAATAATATTTGAATAGTTTATATAATTTCATTTGTTACTATTTTAACACATTTTTACATAAATTATGAAAATTTAGTGCAATAAAGGTGTACTGTGGTCGTTAAAGTCGGAGAAAGATATACTTGCAGGCGTTGTGTTAAAAATGTTATAACCGTTTTAATTATTAACCGGCTTACAGAAAATAGATCTTATTGTAGTTCTTTAGTAAGAGTACGTGCTTCAGTTAACTTTGAAGGTATAATTATTATTTATTATACGATTTAGTCTAGTAATTTATTAAAGGTAGAGCAGTTAATCCGTTCCATCGTCATAATATACAAACTTATTTATTTATGTATATTTATAAAACTTATATATTACTAGTTACTTATTAAGAAAAATAAAAGCATTTATATTTTATAATTAAATGTAACAAATAAGCTACTTAGCATTAACCTGGGCTGGGAAGATTTTGCGTGCAATAAAAGCTCAATACGAAGGCCTAACAGAGTGAATGTTTTAAGCCTTTTTATTTAAAACATTTTAAAAAATGTATAATTATGGAAATATACATACTTCGTATTGTTTTGTACAATCTTTCATAATGCGACTAACACTAAAATATATAAGTGTATTTTTTGAAAAGTAATTTTTATATTTCTACAAATGTTATAAATCTAATAAAGTAATAACATATAGAAAATAATAATAAATTAATAACATATTAAGCAGTATTAAAAAACTTTTGTACTCATAATAAATTAAAAAGTTTAACAATTATTATTATTATTTTTTAAGTGCAAAAATAATGTTGTTAAGATGATAATGTTTATGTAATTGAAGTTTATACCTTTTTGTCATGTCATTTCCTATTTTATTCTATACCTCGATTGCAAAAATAAAAAAAAAACAACATTTTTAAACAATTTATCGATAATACTTATGCAAC
The DNA here is from genome assembly GCA_030522685.1 of Eupelmus azureus. Lineage (NCBI taxonomy): Eukaryota > Metazoa > Arthropoda > Insecta > Hymenoptera > Eupelmidae > Eupelmus > Eupelmus azureus. The sequence goes on from JAPYZA010001997.1 coordinate 6,941, forward strand.
AAACTTCAGTATTTTTGGTGAGTATAATCTTTAAATCTTTTTAAAAAGTATAATTTTATCATCTGAAAAATTTTAGTTCTCAATCAACTAAATTATATTTTTAATTTTACTAATATGGCTGATGAAATATGTAAATGTAACTGTTAAATTGAACATGAGTTTATTTATAATAAATTACTTATTTCAAGATCCATTAAATTATATCAATGTTCAGTTTTCATTTTTCAAATGCACGAAGAGAAAATTTCAATATTATTCCTTTGCGACAATTCTTATTACTAATTTTTGTAAAAGAATGCATATTTTGAGAACATATAATTAACAATTAATTTATAAACGATTTTAGTCAAATATCTTTTTATAAAATTTTAATTAATATATTTTTAGTTATTGTATATAAAACATGTTATCTTAAATTGTAACAATACAATCAACATTTTTTAAGTTCATAGTAAAGTTGGTACTTATTTAAAACTTTCTTAATCTTTAAAAGTTTAAATGAAACATTCTAAAGATCAACAAAAGTCTTAATAATTTAGAGAAAAGTCTTTATGCCATTAATTATGAGGAATTATCATAAATAGGCAATTATTCTTCAGAAAAAATTAGACTCGATTGATAACATTTTTTTTTGTACTGCGCCTCTTTTATAATTGTTATTTGAAAAATATATTCTAAAATTTGAGCCGAATTAGTATCTTGAAAGGGTTCAAACTATCACACTTCGTTGGCCGAGAGGAAAAAGGTTTTAACTCGATCTAGCGCTAAAAACAGTAATAAGTCGGGTGAGCGCTAGAAAAGTAACTACTTTAATAGAAAAGTAACTACTTACTAAAGCGCTAAGAAAAGTAACTACTTGATTGAGCGCTAAGAAAAGTTAAAATTCAAGGACTATAGGAGCCTGGCCTAGGCTTAGGCCTAGGTTCCTATAGTCCTTGAATCGTAACCTTTCTTAGCGCTCAATCAAGTAGATACCTTTGTTAGCGTTCACCCGACTTATTACTGTTTTTAGCGTTAAATAGAGTTAGAACACTTTTCCTCTCAGCCGACGACTTTTAAGTTGTTGGTTTGATTCAAACTTTATTAGATTTACAGCCGAAGTTTTCGAAAGATTTCTACTTGTCTCTTCAGAGTTAGAATGCAAACATAAAATTGAGGTATCATACACTCATTTGCTCAAAGTAAAACAACATTTTTAACAAAAATAGTTAATTTATATTTGATTTTAAATAAAGTTAAAATGAACAAACGTTAACCCATTTGCAACCAAAGTATTTCGCTGAGGTATCCTATCTGAAAAAATAAAATCAACATTTTAATAGATTCAACTCTTTTTAAATATAAAGTTTTAATTGCTAGATTAATAAAACAATTTAATTAATGTGAAATAATTGCATAAAAGATTTACTCTTGAATCTTACTCAAATTGTAAGTATTTTATTTTTGTAGATTGATGGAATTAAGGCTGAAAACCATTTATTCAAGCAAGGTATTAACAATCGTAAGAGAACGAAAATTTAAAATAAATTTTGTTGCGGTGTCACGAATAATAAAAGTACTTATAGATATATTTACACAAGCCGTGTCATATTTTAAGCCAAACTTGCATTAAGATGTGTTTTTATATATATTTTATTCTAATTTTATGTTTTATAAAATTTTGTGGTACTATAATTGTAAAATATTACTATTGTGAGCATGTTAATTGTTTTTATGATTGAATTATATATGGGAGTAGAGAAACTTCCGAAACATCAGCTGTAAATGTAATTGAGATTGAATTTATACGACTTTATCGCAGATTGAATTAATTTTTTTATATTCACTCAAATAATAAATTAATTAAAAAATATTTTAATTAATACATACTTCAAATACCTATATTTGATATAAAAAGATATTTATGATATAAAAAGTTTAAAAAATGTAGGTATGTCTATACGTTAACACGTACCTGTAACGAAAAAACGACTACAGTTATCTCAAAATTTCTTGCACAAAAATGTGTATCATATGAAGCTCTTTTGAAGACGATGTAGTAAATTTAATTGTAACATTCAAAAAATGGAAGTATAAATGGCTGATTGTCATGAAAATGTATTTTTTTTATCACTAAAAAGTGTATGCCATTACAGTGGCAAATTTTTGTATAAGTTTATAATTTTCACACTAAATAATTATAATTTATTTGGAAATAACTACAGATGATATTCAAATATTTGGTACACAATTAATCGAGAATTTATTAATTTATATAAAAAATTTATTAAAAACCAAAATTTAAAATAGCACGATAATGACATTGTACTCCTAAATGGTGTATTATAATGTAAATTGAGCTTAATAAATAAACTTATTCTCCTATGATAATTTTCTTCTACCAAAGTTTAATAATTTAGCGGGACCTATTTGCACTTTTGGAACCTAGCAGCATTTTTATTATTGATACTCTCTTTGGCGACATGCCATAGTAAATACATTAAGCTGTATATATTGCAACCATTCATACAAATCTATACAATATACTTAAATTAAGTAATTATGTATGCTACTTTGTTAAGTACATTTAGTAGAAGTATTTTATCTACTTGATGGTTCATAAAACTTTTAAGGACGCTCTTTCGCTAAGGAGCGAAAATTAAGGGTGCCTTGAAGGGCCTCATATAATGTTAAAGATATTTTTTTCATATTAAGTTATCAAAAGGGTGAATAAGGGCAATTATCTATTGATTATTTTGTAAACTGTTACAAAACACTAATAAATAACAAATATTATTTAAATTGAAAGCTAAGGAAAATTTTCTAATTACACGAATCCATTATTTTTTATAATTAACGTTAAATAACTTGTTCAAACCTTCGACAACCTTAATTTTCCTAAACGGATGGGGTTTTAATTTTGCAAAAGAATGTCCTTAAAACGACAGTGTTTTGAGTGCGGATATCTAAACCACCATTTTCGTGACAATTTTTATAACAGCTTTTGACAAAAACATTTTTTTAATATCAGTTTTCTACATTGTCTAAAAGCAAAAGTAATTTTATTGTCAAAATCTATTATGTTACAGTAAAAATATAAAACAATCCCTTTTATATCATCTCTAATATGTATCACCTTTATGAAAGACTTAAATAATAGTTTGAATTTCATAGTTTAACCAAATAGTAATTTATTCACAATTTATTTTTCAGTTTTTTAAATATTAACCTCGACTAACTCGTCCACTTAATCTAACTGCATATACAATATGATTACAAAGATTCGGTCGGCATATCTTTTAAACTTTTATAATCTTTTAATAATGTACTCTTTTTTCAAAGATAAAATATTGCAATGATATTATTGTAGCAAAATGGCACAAATGTTTTAGTAGTATTTCAAAGTTATTATACAAAATAGTGCATTAATAGTATGTACATATTGTAGAAATATAGTATAGCAATATTGTGCCAATATTGTAACAATATTGTAGGAATATTAAATCGATATTGTGTTAATATTGTGTCAATATTGTAATAGTATTGCAATATTTTGACAATACTTTGTCAATATGGTATCAATATTGTAATAATAGTGTGTCAATTTTGTAGCAATATTACGATAGTATCGTGTTAATATTCTGACAATATTGTGTTAATATCGTAGCAATATTGTGTCAATAATGTAGTTATATTGTTTTAATATTGTAACAATATTGTAGAAATATTAAATCAGTATTGTGTTAATATTATATCAATATTCTATCTATATTATATCAATATCGTAATAATATTGTAACAATATTAATACTTAAAAATTTAGTTAAAGTGTGATTAATTCAGTTAAATTAAGTTTAAAACTTACATACATTTTAATCTTTGTTTAAAACCTACATTTTTATCTTTACAGTTACTTTCGGGATTAAAAACTATATTTTAAATTCCTTTTTACTTCCAGATTTTGTACTTCTGAGTTTAGAGTGTACATATATTAACTTAAAAAAATTTATATGAAAAATTATAAAATATTGCACATTAATCTACTAAGCTAGATAAAAAAGTATAAAAATATTACCAAAAAAACAAATACTAAGGAAAAATCCCGCATCAACGTTCTTATTTAAAAACCAAGATCACGTGACTTTTAATAACATCAAATGTTTAACAACAACAGATTTCTTTAACAAAATTATAGCTTGAAGAGCACGACAAATACTAATTCCCAACGAATTTGATTGTTTTTGCATAATCAATAATCTTTTTAATCAATGTTTTTTTTTTAATTTTTGAATATTTTTGTATGTTTTTTTAATTTGTTTTTTCAATGATTATAATTATCGAATTCATTATAAATAACACTGCAAGTAAGAATCATTAAATTTGAAAGAAATGGTGCAATATTGAACATTTTCAATCCTTATAGTAATTCTCTTCAGTACATCAAACAAAATTTAGAAAAAAGTTTATATAGAAAATATATGACTAAAGCAATTATTTATTTAGAATTTTGAATTTCGACCTGTAATAGGCTCGTTTGAATTAAATTTCATCAATTTTGTTTTTCGTTTACAATTAAAGTTTTTTTATCATTGTTATGAAAATATATCCAAACATATCACAGCATGCGTAATGTGACAATAATTCATAGAAGATATAAGAATTCATTGAAATTATTTTTTATTGAAAGTTCGTTAGCGTGCTAAAGAGATTTACTCATTTTTTATTTGTTAGAATAAAACACATTCTGATCTGATCTTGTACTTTCTGAAAATTAGTTTCTACTCTACTTGCAAAAACAATTATTTTTTGAGAATTTTTTTATAATGCGTTTTCACCTTTTTTTAATTAATTTTTGATTTTACATAAAATTTACATAATTAAAAAAAACTTATATATTTTGAGGTTTTTTAAAATGTATAGTAATTTAGTAAATATATCAGTATGAAAATCTATATAAGCTTCTTTAGTAAATAAATCAAAAAATCTTGTTAAAGTTACTAATAAATAACTTTTAATTTACAGGCAAGAGCAGAATCGCGAGCTGAAGGACATTCAGAGCATGGATCAGTCGCTTCGCACCGTGGCCACGCAACTGCTGAATGCAACGGCGAAACGCGACGATCTCGTAAGGATACCCGAAGAAAAAATCGTCACGATTGAGACTCCCATGCAAGTCGTTCATATTTCCACCCGAGTAGAAGATGCGAATAGTCAAAATAGCAATGACGAGGACGACAATTCCGGCAAGATGAAATTCGGCATCCCAGTGAATTCGAAATTCGGTCACTTCGAACTGTCGAATCCAGGACATGCGATGGCTATGACGGAAGAGGAGATCGAGAGAGAGATGGCAACGGCGGCTACAGCTGCTAAGAAAAATCAGCCAACAACGGCCAGTATGCTCTCAACCTGGATACAACTTTATCCTCCCTCAACAACTACGGAGGGTAACAATGCGTCAGAGATGAAAATTGATGTCCAAAATAATCAAATATCTTCCACTACTACTACAAAATTACCGCCGACTACTTTTAAGCAAAGCTCTATGAATACTAAACCTATCCGAAAGACTGAAACAAAGCCGACGACTGTGTCCGTCGATAAATCGACCGAACCCACCATTTCGACGACAAAAGTTGTAAAACATCCAAGTACCAGTGGAACCTCCAACTACGTAAAAATAAGTACAACTCTATCATCTACTTCAGTCGAAAACGATGTCGAGTATACAGAAAACACGGAAAAGAAGCCACAAAATTTGCGAACCACCCCTGCTTCAACAACAAAATCGACGTCGCATACAAAAAAGCCGCCAGCAAAAGCGAACACCACATCCAAACCAAAGGTTACAACGCCAAAAACCTCGATTACCAAACCTCAAAAAGGTAACAACTCAGTAAACAGAATAAAACCTTTCTCGACTAGAAGACCGCCGTTCAATAAGAACGACACCGTGACAAGCACTTCAAAGATCGAAAAAGTTACTTTTAGACCCTCCACTACTTTATCTCAAAATCGTACAGAGAGCACCGAGAAACCTCACTTTATCACCAAGATTAAAGCATCTTTATTGACTGATCAACAAAAAACAACTACTGCTATGCCATCGACGATGAAGCCAGTCCACTCTATCATCTCCAAATCTAACTTTTCAAACTCTGAAGCATCATCAGACGCAAAAATACCAAATCCGACACGTGTTAATAATGTTTTAAAGGTTCACCTAAAAAAACCTATCGATGATACGACAAAAATCGAGATTCAACCCATTCGCGTCAACCCGCCGGTGTTAACTATCGAGAAGATTGGGGATAGCTCTGACCAGAAAACTGATAACGAGGACCAGGATATTCTTGAGAATTCTAAAATCGACGTCAAGTTCGATTTCAATCCTCAGTACAGCAATGATGAGGTGCAAACGCCATCAAGCGAAAGTTCCTCGTCCTCCACACCCCCATCGACGACAACAACAAAGAGACCACGTTCGTCAAACAAGCGTAAGAAGAACAAGAATCGACGTCGCAAACCTTCTACGACTACTACTACGACATTGGCTACTCCGGCCAGTCCATCCGACGACGACGATACAACGGTAGTTGACACTGTAAATATTGAAGATGCAACCGGTATTCAGGAGTCGAAAATTGAGCCAGAATCCAAAGCACCGCCTTCCAAAAAGAAGAAACCAGGCCAGACGCAAGTGCAAAAGCCAATCGGCACGCAGATCTACAACTTCCTGAGTCGCGAGGTCATGCCTAGCGTGGGTGTCATGTCCCTGGTAGGTCTAGGACTCGGCTTAGCGTCCTATTTCCTCTATCCATTTGGAGGTGTGATAGCTCGTCGCAATTACGACGTACACGAACCCAACTACAAGTACAACCTGGACGAGTACGGTGGTAACTATGGCCTTAGCGAAGAAGAAGTATTATCAAAGGTGTACTCAGGCATGACGGGCGGTCAGCACCACGACACCAAGTATAATTCCGCAGTTATCGGAGAGAAGAATCCCAACTACTATCGATACACGGGAGTGGATCAACCGCAGCCAAAGCCGACGAGGTACCCTTCCTTGCCCTCCAAGAACCACGGAAATCGGGTGATCTACAGACCAGTGGAGTCTACTTCATACGACACCAAGTACCGAAACACCGAGTTCAGGTATCCCGACGTACCGACCACGCCGAACTACTACCAGCGCCAGCAGCAGCCAACCGATTTCGCATCCACGGTCGGTAAACCAGGAATCGGCAACAATCGGCAATTCGTCGTCGGTAACATACCGAAGGAGTACTCGAGCGCCGAGGTCGAGAAGCCAGCTACGGCACCAGCGCCTGAGATGTTACCATTGATGCAGGATAAAGCAGATCAGTACCAGCCTGCCGAGAGCTACGCTACCGAGAACGAAGACACGCCAGTCGCGGCGCCTCTCACAGCACCGGCTTTAGAAAGTCTGGGCAGTCCTGCGGCTTTGGTCTCGAAAGTCGTCGAGGAGCCTCGACAACCCGGTTCTGTGTACGATGAAGTCGAAATCAGCCCGTCGGCCGTGGCCGTGGAGCACGGGCCCAGATCGATGAAGATTTTTGAGGATGGCGAGGCTAAGGAAGCCGAGCCTGTGGGCGCAACGCTCGTTCGCAAAAGGCGAGGAATCCTGCCGGACATCGCCAGTTCGCTGATCCCGGCGAGGTTTAAGATACCGAGAAAAGAAAGGAGCTCGGTCATCCAGATTATACCGTCGAAGAGCGAACTTGAGCGTGAACGCAAGGAGGAGGAGCAGGAAGAGGATTTGAGTAACGAAATTCTAGACATAATCGACGAGGCGCTCCCCGGAAAATTCGATCATCAGAAGAAAAGGCACGACGGCAAGGACCATCCGATGGCAAGCAAGCAGCAAGCCAAGGATCCGCATTTGGATAACACGCTGAAGAACGAGAAAAAGACTACGAGCAGTACCACGACTGCGAAAAGCCCCAGCAGGTGACGATATTTTAATATAACCATTAGTGCGAAATTTTAATAGTAAAAAAAAGAGGATTGTCGTTTTTTAAAATAGAATTTTAGTATTATATTTTTTAATATTCTATAGCAAGATCTAATGTAAAAGTTTTAAAAATATTAATGCTTTATAATCTCTAATGAATGCTTACGTCTTATAAAAGAAAAAAGTGACGTAGGTAAGGGCTTCTGACTCGTATTTGATATATGGCTTGCCATACACTACTTATACTACTTGCCTAAATAATTTATGCCTTTCAAGAAAAAAATGAAAAAAAAGAGTAACAGAATCATATACATTAATTAAATAGTAATTACGAGTACATTCAATTAATATGTAATAAAATTATCAAAAGTAACAAAAATTATATAAAATCGTTTCAAAATATAAGAACTAATTAATTTTTCACTCGCAGCTCTACAACTACAACCAGCACGACAACGACGTCGACATCTACAACGACAAAGAAAAGTGAGAAGCAGACTACCACCACGAGCACGACGGAAAGACCAACGGAGCCAGACTTTGTGGATATGGAACCGACGACGCTAGATTGGCGCGATAACATCAGTACGACAGAGAAACCGAAGCCGCCCCAATCAAACAGCTACGATATCATTGGCTTCGCTAGAAAGCTCGCCGAGATTAAGCTACGACTTGGCTTGACGATCCTAAAACACGCGAGCGAAGGCTTCGCAAGGTACATCGGACACATACAGAAGAGGTTCAACGGCGAGGAATAAAAAAATGACGATTTCGATTTGTTAAAGTTGCGGCGATTGATCGATCGACTGATTAGCCGCTGAATTTGTCGACCGATCGATTGATCAAAAATATTTGATACGGTTCTGTGAATTGAGATATTTATTATTAGTCGTTAGAGTTTATGTGCGTTAAATTTTTAAAGAAGGTTTCGATATGAATCTAAAATAAATTTCGATGTAAGTAAAATTAAAATAATGTCTTAAAATCGCAGAGCCGTATTGAAAATAAGCTGATTTTTATATAATTAATTAGTTAATTATTGATCGCGAATAATTGATTAGTTGATTTCGAAGTAGATATTTTCGCTTTCATTATTTTCACTTTGCATGACACAGTAAGCATAAATAAAAAAATAACACACTCATGAGAGATCATTGTCATGATCGTTATAAAAATTATAAGATTCAGTCTTACGAAATTATTCATTTAAAATGTACGAATTGACGATGTAATTGCATATTCAATATATTTGAGATTAAAAAACGATTATAATACTCGAGAAAATTTAGGGTTGCACTAAGACAGACTCGGCTATTTAGTGGGATAGATTGGGTAAAAGGTTATTTTTCTACATGCTCGAGTAGTTTCTTTGCACAACTCTAAATAAGCGATGATTGTATAGTAATTTAAGTAGTTTAAGTAAACGAATTAAAAATTTCTTCAGAAAAATAGTCAGAAAAAATTGAAAAATCAATTTTTTGCATACAAAATTATAAAAATAATTGGTTTAAAAAAATGATAAAGTTTAATATGAAACTTTTTTGACTATTTTAACAAGTCACAAATTTCTTCGAAGAAATGAGTGTAATAACTAAATAATACATCGCATATTTTGTAAATATATATCAACGCAAAAGTTGGCTTAAAAACTTGTTTTATTCTTTTTTTTCACACTTAAAAATTTTTTCTGATAGTCTGATCACTACATTGTTTATAAATAATTCTATATGAATATAATATATAATATGTTATTATAAATAGTGATAAATAAAACAGTACGTGTTGTGAACTTGTGTGTATCAATAAAGAGTATAAAAAGAACAAGTGAATAATGAATTATACAAAATAATAAAAGCTATTAGATTAAATATTAACACTTAGGCTTTGGACGCTGCTGAATAATTTTGCTATTTTTGAACTATTTACAAGCAACCAGATCTTTCAAATATTTTTATAAATTTTAAGCGACCATTTAGAAAGAGTTTTTACAAAATACGTTTTGGATAGCAAAAGATAAATAAATATAATAATAGCTACTTGTAATTTAAAAGCATTTCTTTTTATAAAGCTGGATTAATAAAACGAATATTATTTTTGTAATAAATAAATAACTCTGTAATAAATAACATGAACTATTGTTATTGTATTATACTAGTAAATTATGAAATATTATATTTGAATTTTAAAGTAAGCTATGCTAAATAAAAAATTGAATTTTTTTAAAATCTTTTCATCCTTTATTATATTTAATAAGAATATATTATCTGAATTGTTTGTTTGATTTACTGGATAAAAATATAAAATTATTCTTACGTACTTTCAGTTTAAGCTTCGTAATCAAGTATTATAAATAAAAGTTCATGTTATTTTACATTGAAGATAAATCTATATTAAATTTTCAATCGCAGTTGCTTTACTATGACATTCGCCACAAACGTATCCATGTTTCCAATTCATTATTTTAATAATGAATCTTTGAAAAATTCGCAAAACATGGATTTTTTATAAGAACAAAATAAAACATTAGGTCAACGAATATGGCGCTTTAATAAATTAACAATAAAAAGCAGATATTCGTTAGCTTAAATACTATTTTTTAATAAAAATTATCTATACCTATTAATACTTATGAGTATACAATAATAAATAACACGTATCTCATTTTACTTGTAGAGGTTTTAAAAAAATATTCGTTTTGTTATCAAGTAAAAAATTTCAATACCATTGCAAATATCGTTCAAAGGAACATTTCCGGCAAGTATTTTTCACAGTCGTTTTCACATCATATTTAGAGAGCTCTTTATCATATTTTCCTCATAATATGAGCACGTACATTCGGTCGATAGTATACCAGCACAAACTCCTACCTTATCTCGTCTAGTTTTTCAGTTATTTCCTTTAGCTCCATAATACACATCGGACAAAGCATAGATAAAACATTTTCAACCTCATTAAAAAAAATCGCTTAACTCTCCGTCTCAACAAACCATTCCCTCAACGATCTCATCAACACAACTGAAAAACTACTTCTCCTAAACACGACAACCTCTCTCAGATCCTCCTCCTCAGCGCGCCCCTTCCAAACATCTTCTCAGGCAGCCTGACGTAAGAAACAACATCATCAACGTCCCGCACTCCAAGCTCCCTCTTCTTTCTGCCCAACATCATCGGTATCATCATGGCCATAGTAGCCGGCAGCATCCCTGCTCCCACAGCGGCCAAAACGGCCGAGCTAGAGGGCGAGCCGTTCATCAGAGTGTTACGAATCGGCCGCCTATTAAGCAGAATGCTGGCCGAGCCTAATGGACGTCGGTTGGTCATTGGCTTGCCTGTGATTCCAACACCGGCGCTGTTGCTGCTGCTAGTGCTGGTCTTCTCCATCTCGTACTCCTTCTGGCTCTGGTCGACGGTCTTGAAGGTGCGCTCGACCTCGAGGAGGCCGCCGTGCGAGGTCGTCGTGTTGGTGCCGTTTATCGAGGGCAGCACCGTTAGGCGGACCTGTGTGAGGGTGAACGGAGAGAGGATGGATGGTTAGTTGGTGGTTGCATGCTTGAGTTATGATGCCTAAAAGTCGATTGGGATCCGAGCTCGCTCGGAGTGGGAGCGAGATGTTTGATTGGTTGTGGTTGAGGTGAGGTGATCGTATTCGCTGTGGGGCGGGAGTTAAGGGCTTGATTTTCGATGGGAATTTGATGGGAGTTATTTGTATGTTTGATTTTATATTGAGATGGTATATTTATGTATATTATTTGTTAAACGGTTATTGAATTATACACTATCTAAATCTGAAAAACATTCAATTTTAGATAGTTGAGGACATACAGCGAATACATATTTGCATAAATATATGCAACGAA
>JAPYZA010001998.1:0-30804 GCA_030522685.1 Eupelmus azureus
TTTGGAAGGAGGGGTAGGTTGGGGTTTTGTTAAGGAGTTTTTGTGGGTTAAGCTAAGCGTGATACATTAATTTTTGCGATGATGGTTTTACAATGCGATTGGTGATAGCAACATTTATGATTGTTTAAAAATACAGTGAAAACATTTTAGTGGATGTACGTGAGTAAAGCCGGATAACTATTAAAAAGAAGGAACAACTGAGATGCACTCTTATCTAGGCGCTCTTGTGAATAAACGTTATTTATTGTGTTTTTATAAATAAAAAATTATTAAAACTTGAGCTAACAATGCATCTTTCATTTTTTATAGCGTCTAGCTGTAGGTTCATCGATCGGTTTTGCGAATTTTGCTCTTCACAAAGAAGAGGGTTTAATGAGCCGGGGAGTGACGTCAGGGTACGGTAATTCAAGGTCTTCGAAGTTAGTTACTTTCGATCTGACTAATTTTCTTTCAATTTGGATAATGTGAAAAAGATTTTCTTTTTACTTCTGTGAGATTATTTAATAATCAGTTGTACTAGTTATATTAGTTTTGTATTTTTAATTAAGTCAATAATTATGATTTAAGATTCATGAATTTTAGAATAAAATTTATTTACGGCTTTATTAGTAAACAATTTAGTACAAGGGTTAAATATAATAAACACATAAAAACATCAAACTACGGTAAGTAATGAAAATTAAAATTTAAATGGATTAAAAGGAATTTTACATTAATCAAATTGAGTTTTAAATGGGTTTCAATTTAAATGAATAATTTAAAATCGAATGTTAAAAAGATTCAATTATAATAGAGTGCATTTAAACTACATGATTTTAATAAAAATGATTTATATTAATAACAATAACTTAATTAAATTCTTTATAGATCGTGTATAAATATTATTTACGTTTATTACTTTAAATTACATTTAATTATTAACATATAACTTCAAAATACAACGGCATTAATAAGAATTAATTGGATAAAATACTTTACACAAATTTATTCAACTCCAAACAACGATAGACACGCAAATAATAAGCTACTACTAAACCATCAACAACGAACAAAAACTCCAAATTGACTACATAAACTTTCAAAGCTCGTTCCAACAAATCGCATCTTCCTCAACGACCAAAGCAAAGTGCAGCAAAATTAGCTTAAGCAGATCTAGCCGGCCGTGACGGAACTACATGAAAAGCCCCATAAAAGCCCCAGCAAGACGGTCACGTTTCTCGCCTCGCGCCCGGCAACAAGCAAGCATCTCTCTCCCATACAGACACAAAATTAAATCTCTCACTCTCATACCCAAGCAAACGCATCCACAACTCAACATTCGCACCCACAGATTTCAAGACTCTGTCAAAAGGGCCAAAAGGCGGCTTCTCTCACCGTTCGTCAGGTCCATGATTAGATCGATCACAGCTGAATTATCTCGACGGACCGAACCTCACAACTTAGCCACTAATCTCTCTCTCTCTCTCAAAAAAACCAGAAAAAAAAATCCGCGCACTCGTCCTATCCTCGCTCTAGGCACTTTTCAGCAAAAGACAATGCGCTCGGCTAGAGTCTCGGAGCGAGATTGAGCTACGGGCTCTCTCCTCTCTCCTGAACTACGAGCGCAGAGCCATCAAGGGGGGGCTTTCCTAGAGTCGCTCTCTTTCTCTCTCTCTCTCTCTCTCGCTCTCTGCAGCAAAGCGGCGCGGTGAGTCACGCGCGCGCCGCCGGCTGGCTGGCTCGCGGCCAAGCCTATACCGCCGCTCAGCTATACACAGAGGGGGAGTCGTGCTCGTCGTCGTCTACGCTCTCTTTGCATACTGTACGCATATACACGCGCGGTGACCCTTTCGTCGAGATTTTTGTGTCTTTGTCGCGTGGCTTTTTATATACGGGCGCGCAGTGAGAGAGCGAGCGGGCTGCAGGGCTTTTTACGCGCTCCAGTAGCGTGGAGAGCGCAATATAGCGTTTTGTGCAGTGTGTTGAGCTTTCGAGAGGATGCGGTGTAAGGCGAGTAATGGAGATCGTTTAGAGCGCAGTGAGCGCTGAGAAGCTTTTGTTTGGAGGGGAGAGAGGGCTGAGGAGCGATTAATGCGGGGAGGGAGTGTTGACTGTGGGGGGGAGTGGTGTTGATGGGTTGAATGGTTCATTCGCTGGGAATTATTGGGCTGGGTGTAATGGTTTTTAACGCGGATATTGGATCGGTGAGTGTTCGGGGTGAGGCTAATAGGCGTGTTGGTATTGGAGGTAATTTAGTGAGCGGTTTGCTTTGTGATGCTTTTAATGTTGATTGTACGGTAATTAGTGGAGGAACGTTTTTTTAATGGGTTTATTAAGTGTGATTTATGAAATTGTTGACTGATTGTTGATGATTTAGCAGTGACTCAGAATTATGATTAAATGTTACCATTGGAAGAACCTTGACCAATAAAGTTTAAGTAGACGAATTGGAACTTTAATACACGTAACATGTGCTTTCACAATAATTATCAAAAATATCTTGAGATATTATAGAATTAAATGATAATATTAAAAGAATTTAATGAATCAGAATTTTTAAGTTAATTAAACTTAAATTAATCTCATTTTACGTTTATTAGTTCTTTCCTATTTGCATTAAAAAATAGTATTACATCAGACGCAAATGCCGAAAATTAATATTTACCTTTGGAATCAAATCTAGAGTATTTATCAAATTATCGTTAAACTTCATCACTCGTCGAGCTAATTTAGATTACGAAAACTATGATATCACCCAGAAGGGCAAAAAATTGGCGTGACTCACGATAATGATTCAAGGGAAATCGTATCACTTTTTATAATGTGTCTCGTTTAGTTTTACTACGTTCATAGGTGAATACTATTACTGGTAGCAATTTTTATGAAACTCACCTTTGCAAAAATTATGAATATCAAACGAATTTATTTATCTTAGATTCATATTGAATTAATTAAATTAATTTTTTATTTCCTACTCAAATATTTAATCTTCCTCTAAAAAGACATAACAAAAAGCTTAATAAAGTTATTAAAAATCGCTCCAAAACATTCTGTCAACGCGATTATCCGCTACACCCTTTCACCAATCATTTTCCATTCTACCATCCAGAGTAAAAAAGCGCTCAAAAAACAGAACCGATAAAACCGACAGATTACTCAATTCAATTGAAAAATCGCGATAGAGGAAGGAAGCTGGAAAGCTCGCTTGTCACCGCGATGATAACACGAGCAATGTGTGGCCCCTTGCCAAAAAGCAGCAGCAGCCACAGCGAGTCTCTATTGTACGTGGGCAAACAGAACTGCCCATTCACGTGTCGCCGCATACGAAGCCGGGAGCGAGAGAGAGAGAGGGAGACCTTATTAAAGGTGTTGACTCAAATCGGGTGCGGAGGGAATAGTCAAATAGTGCCTTTTTTCTTTTCGCGGTGATTTTAAAGGAAGCAGAAGTGTGATTTGCATTTTACGGTGGGTGGCTTCTGATGAAAGCTTGCGGGTTCCGGTTTTGGGGCGAGGGGGTTATTGGTTTATGATGATTTGATGTGGTGTTGGTGTGGTATTACTTTATCGTTTATTTGGGATAAGTTTTATATTCATAAGAGGGTTTGATTGGGGAAAGTCGATATTTCTTGTTGAATATTTTCAGTTATGACGTTATTGTGCTAAACAGGCAGTGATTCTAATGTTTAATTTAATACATTTTTGCTTGTTTTCTAATAAAACTTTCATAATGTTTCATTTTAGAGATTGGATATTTCGTTTTACATAAAAACCGAAAAGCCAAGTATAAATTTGTGCTTTCCCTCGGCAACAAGAGATATTTCAACGATATTTTCAGTGTAACCAAAAAGACTACCAGACCTGAAGTTAAAATGAAATATTAAATTAATATTCAGCCCTTGATTTTGAAAATACCACGTCCCATTAAACTTTCACTAGATAACCAAAATACACGTGCAAACAAAGTACCAACAAGAAGCGCCGTAACCAAAGCACTTCAACCACCCAGCCGGCTCTTAAAAGTTCCAATCGACCAAAGCAGCCATTTCTCCAAGCTCTAGAGCGCCTCTCAATAGACAATAAAAAAGCTGCGCGCATCCTCCGGCAGCGGCAGCTATAAAGCCATGCAATAGAACTCTCGCACTACTCGGTTCCAAGCTGCATACACAGTGTGAGTAAGTGAGGGAGAGAGAGAGAGAGAGAAGAGAGAAGAGAGAGAGAGAGAGAGAGAGAGAGAGAGAGAGAGAGAGAGAGAGAGAGAGAGAGAGAGAGAGAGAGAGAGAGAGAGAGAGAGAGAGAGAGAGTGCCTAGAGTCGAATGACCGCGAAGCTTATATAGTTATGCAGTCGATAACGGCTCTGTGAAGCAGAAGCTCTCTCTCTCTCTCGCGCCTCTCTTGACGCGATCACCTGGCGATCTTTCGCTCACGGTGCATCGTGCAATAAAAAGCATTTTCGCGTTATGCGGAAAATCCGATCGATGACGAGAGCTGATAGAGTGAGTGTGGAAGTTGAAAGTGGAGATTGAGAGAGCGATTAGGAATTTAGTGATTGGATTTTTGTGTAGATGGTTTAGACGCGAATGACGTAGCGATTTGATAGCTTTAGTTTTGAAAGAGTTTGGATTTGTCACTGGAAAATGGTGAAAAGCAAAAGGATGTAGATTGGAGGAAAGTGTAGACTTTATGGAGTAGATTATTTTGAAGTGACAGAAGCCCTTCGCTGATTTTTAAATGAGATTAAGGATTTATTGGATTTAACTTGGAAAAGCTAAAGTACTGCTGGATTTGCGTTGATATTCGAGATTCTATGAAAATCCGATGAATTCTTTTATTGATGCTGAAGAGTCTTCTTTCAACAGTAGTAGGATAATAGAGCCTTTATTATATGCTAATGCAAAACTGAAAATTGATACTTAAAAGTGAAGCTGCGGTTAAATCAAAATTTAAATTCGTTATATCGATTATCGAATATCCACTTTATTCTTTAGTAGTGGAATAATTTTAATGAAATTGACATGACAAAAGTTCACTACGTTCTATATCTAAAACAATTTTATTAAGATTTATAAATAGGAAAAAGTGTGATCGATTACTATCACAGACCTCATTTGTAAAATAATTCTTCCTTAAAGTTTGATTAAGAAATAGTCCACAATTTACATTTTTAATCTTTTACTTTTCCACATAAAAAGTTTCATAAATCCTTGACTAATGAACTTTTGAGTACGCTTTTTTGTAATACGACCAGTTTAATTATTAAAGGATCTAGGTCTGGCTTGTAGAATTAAGGTTACATGATTTACTAAACACGAAAAGGAAAGAACTAGTTACTAGAAACATGCACAGTAAACTCAACTTACTTTTTCTTGCAAACTAAAATCGAAAGTTCGCCTTTCCAACTAATTCCAAGCTATTACCAATAATCTTTTCAATCCATATCCCAATTACTTTCTAATTCTTTCGCACGGCTAATTTATTTATCCGAATCGCGCCTTCAACCCCTCAACTCGTAAGCACGTTCACGCGGAAACTCGAGACTATCACGGGCAGATGGCCCCCTGCAGTGCAGATGAGCCGATCCTTTATACATCAGGCCATTAGAAAGCAGGAGGAAGAAATTGTAAAGTGATTTCCAACACGCGAGTTTAAACTTTTTTCATTTTTCGGTGGAAACACCGAAGAGAATAGCTTCGCTGCGCCGCTGACGTAGTGCAGCGTTTATCTCGCTAATCGAGTGTACGTGGAACGAGTGTCGATGACGAGAGAGAGAGCTTGCAGGGTGCTTGCAATGAGCGCACTTGGATTATGGATTTTTAGACGGTCGTTAGGATGGTACGTTGCGCGAATTTTATCGTTGTCTGGGCTGCACGTTAAAATTAATGCGGTAGGATGTAGTAGAACTTTATCTTTGATGAGTTCACTTTGGAATTGGTTCTAAGTTTTTATTATCGCTGTATTGATCAGTGTGAAGTATCTGTTATAAAGTAATTTCCGATTAACAGTAATAAAAGTGTTTGATTGAAATGAGTCTTTGTAGAAGTAAAGCTTTTATATGAAAGAAACATTCTTTAAAAATATATGTATTATGTTACTAACTATAAAAATCTATTGTTATATTATTTATTAACTAAAGTTTATTACATAAATACGAAACACTATAAGAGAAGATTAAAAAAAATTTGTGGTAGCGTTCGTTTTATTTTTTCTAAAAAAAAATGTCTGTTGGTGTGTATAATAAAAGATTCTTTTGTTAAGAAATCATTTTAATTTATGTAAAAAATAAATAAAAATGTTAACAATAGTATTAATAGATTTTCATACCTAATCAAACTTACATTTATACACACACACATCGCATTAGCCAAAAAAGTAATCTTTCAAACAAATCCATCACAGCGCTCAAATCAAACACCGCACATTGACATTTCCCATCTCGTGAGTAAATTTGCATATTATATTCCAGCTCTTTCACGAAACCGGAATTCGCGGGAAACGCGAAATGGTAGTCGGAGCAGCGAGAAGAAAAAGCGTATGCTATCGATCGTCCGAAAAAGAGTCGAATTTGAAATTTATGGAGGCTATTAAACGGCTTTCCCGTTGTCCTTCGCGGGCCCGCGAGCGCGCGGCGCCCCAGAAAAGCAACTCCAATTTTCTCTCCTGGCACGACGAGAGATCGTGTATATACAAACTTGCCCAAAGCTCGCGATCGATAGCAATCTGAAGCTCTCTTAGCACAATCTCGCGAATTCTTCAGCGCTGGCATGGATTAATAATACTGAATTTTTGAATAATTTTTAATACAAGCTGCATGGGATAATTAAGCTTACACGTAAGCTCAGAGCAACAGTGTTTAATGAGTGAAGAAACTGTATGAATTTTGAAACGATCAGGCCATACATCGAAATAAAAGCGGCAACTACTTGAAAAAAGCAAAGTAATACCATTAGAATGAAATCTGAAAAAGAACATCACCTGACGGAGCCAGAGAGCGACAGCACGTTTACCCAGTCCACTCAAACACACACTGAGCCACACACACACTCTTCCCAACTTGCATCCACAAGCGCGCAAGGCAGATCATCTGAGACGACAGGCGGTCCCTCACGGTCCCCTCGCGACATCCTCAAGCCGGGGGCGCGCTTTTTTACCTTTCATAAGTGTCACCTGCTGGGATCCATAATCCACCGGTTATTCACGTGTGCGAATAGGTGCCTGTCCCGCGCGTCTTCGCCGCCGTCTTTGCACACAAGCTGCCCGTCGCGGTAGCAGCGGCGGGCGTCACCGGGGCGGTACGTTCACCCCCCGCGACGCGCTCGTGAGTGAAAGAGAGGCCCGAGAAGCGGAGAGTAAGTAGACGGAGGAAAGACGGGCTCTAGAGGCTCGGCGCCCGCGACAGGAGGGTACCGGCGCCGCTGCGCCGTTCTGCCATCTTGAACCTGTGAGCTCTCCTCCGTGTGTACACTCTCTCTTTCTTGCGCGACGGCTCCTCTTCTTTCTCGCCAAAAATCAATGTAGGCGCGCGCGCGAGCGCTACATCCGTCCGTCTCGCTTCCCCCGCGTGCACGCGATCACGGCTCTCTGTCTGTCTGTCTGCTCCCGTTCTGGAGGAGCGAGAGCTGCGAGAACAGCGCCGCCAACGTCGCTGCACTTCTCGGCTGCGGGGGCTGCGTTTCTGCGGGATCGATAGCAGGAGGCGACGATGATGGGCGTCGGTAAAGGGGAGGGCGTTGATGTTAGCTGCAGTTGGTGGCTGAGAGCTGGTATAGTGCTGGCTGATGGACTGGATGGTGGGTGAGGTGATCGGTTGTTGGGATTCATGGTGGAGGGTGATTGTGAGGTGACTTTTTGGGTAGACGGTTTGGTTTACTATGAGCTGATTGGTGAATTTTTAATTTTTTCGAAGAATGTATATATGATGATAGTGTAATAACTATGTTTAAGGAATAAAAAATTTTTTATTTAATAGTTGTATAAAGACAGAAACAATTTTACTTATTATTTCGACCGATTTTACTGCTGTGTAGTTTATTGTTATTGCCAGGCAATTGTTTGAAAGAAAAATGTGAACAATATGGTTCCAAAGTTCTGCAGCGGTATTTGTTGCAAACATTTTACGACTTATTGATTCAAGAATATAAAAGTGAATGCATTAAATTTATGAGGTAAACGATGTATAGTGTATACACTCTTGTACATTTTTATTGCCGCGAACTTTTTTATACGATATAAGGATAAAATAAACTGTGTTTATCATTTTTTAATAATGTTACGATACTTTTAATGTTCATGAAAACTCATAAAAAAATTTTCATTTTCCGATGATAAAAAAATGAATGATTTAATACAAACTTTTATTTCATTTTCAAACAAATAAAGTTAAAAATATGTAATTAATAACTTCCCTTCTTTAAAATTGTTTAATAAAACATTTTACCAGATATGCAGCAATGTATGTAACTTTATTTATTAACTGAATTTAAATTCAGTATTTAAATAAATGTATAATAATATTATAAAAGTTTATATCAATTTGTATAAATTGAAACTCAATAGGGTTTATAGTTTATGAAATTCAAATCAATCATTGCCTAATTATAGCATCACTTTTAATTCAGAATTAAACAATACAAAATCAAACATAAAACTAAAAAAAATCATTAAACAACAGATTTCCAAAAACCCAATCTTCCCTTAGTTGATAAAACAGCGCTCAACCCCGCTTGGTAACTGGTCCTCTCACCTTCGAAATCTGGCCGGAAAGCTGGCGCCAGCAGTACCGAAAAACGTACATAGATACAGCTCTGCCGAGCCCTAAACGATCCATATAAAGCATATATCGTAGAAACTAGAGCATGCATATGCCTAACTACTTGTCACAGTCGTATTCAAGCTACTCTGTACGTGAGAAATTTAAGAGGGTGGGTGTAACTGCTTACCTTGTCCTCCGCCTCATCAGCGCGGCCCTCCGCCTCCAGCACACGCTGCTCCAACTCCGACAGCTGTAAGCAGAGAGAAGACGCATTGATTAAATGTTGCACGGTTGGGTATTTTGATGGGTGTGGTAAATATTTGCGTTGATAATTTGTACATAATTGCATATCAATTAATTATTTCTTAAGTTTATATACTCGAAAAGAAAGTTTAATAGACCTTATTATTTCCTATCTAACTAGGTTGCCTTATTTTTAGAATAATTAAGTCAATTAGTAAGGACTTTCTTAAGAAGACCTACAGAAATTATTAACGGAAATAAGAATTTTTTTTTTTGGTCAAGATTTTCAAAACAACTTCTTACTTTTTGATCCGTAGAATTATAAGAAACAGAAACATTTGTCAAAAGAATATTCTTAAATCAATAATTATCATAAAAATGAAGAAAATCAAGTATATCATCACACAAATCGTAAATTCTATCCAAAAACTCGTACATTGACCCCAAAATCGAAGCTCAAGCCGCCTCACACTAAAAACAATAAACCTGATCCTCCTCCCGGCGCTGGAAAATCAATACCCTCAGCTCCTTTGGACGCGATAAGGAATTAGTACGACACTCTTATCCCGTAAATAATTGTCAGTTCCTCGCTCGCTCTCGCGTGAAAACCCCGAGAGTAAGAAAACGAGAGCGAGAGAAAAAAAGAGAGAAACGCTATACATCCCTTATCAGTCGAACGGGATCGCACGCTTGCGTATCCATCATCGTTATAGGCATATTTATATCCCCCAAAAATAATAAATAACTCTCCTTTATCCGAAGGAATCAGATTATTGCCCACAAATCTCCCTCCGCAAGGATCCCACCTCGCTCTCGGGAAATAGGAAAAGTTTGCCCTTTTCTCCCGCGCATATACACCAAGGGTAAGGGAGAATATCTAGTAGCCTCGAGTCCATATCCGATTCTGCGCCGCCTCTATAATCCGAGAGCCAGCCCGGCCGGATCTCTTCGCGTAATGAGGTTTTAATGTCACCGCTCTGTGCATCCAGTGCCGTAATGAATTTCGACGACGCCACCGTAAACGTCCGAGTTTATAATGGCTGCGGATTCGGATGACCGTTTGCCCGGGAATTAGTTCGCGATTCCGCTGAAATATTATTGCCGTGGCCGGTGGAGCTACTACCAGGCGCGGCTAATCGAGAGACAGCGTGGCGGCGTATTAGACTGGCTCCGGGTTTATTTCGGGGGTTGGAGGTGGGACGCGTTGCTGGATTTAGCGCTAGCTGCAATGAACAATTCCTTCTGGCTGCCGGCTTTATGGGCAAACTTCCCTGGGGTATCTGTCTCGCGGTGAAATTTCGCAGCTCTCGATACGGTTGTTAGCTGATTATAATTAGAGCGTCCTCTGGTTTATAGTTTTATAAAAGCGTGGTGCGGATAATTTATTATTACTCTCGTATGTCCAATTTGGTCCAGGTGATTTATTTGCTAATCGCTAGATTTAGAAATTTATCGTCAAACCGCCGAAAACTCCTATCAGTGGAATAGATATAATTAGAAGATAATCTAGCCTATAAATAATGGCGAATTGGGGATCAATAGAGCGAGGCTTCGTTAAATTTGATACCACCGCTGACCGTGTCCAATATAGGCCTTCCCCTGAACCCGGCAAAAGTGCATATCGCCGATACATGAATACGTAAGAGCCGTTTCGCGATACATGCTTCAGCATACGTAATGAGACTTTAATACGTAACGAGTAATTCCGAGCGCTGGCTAAGCTCTTTCTGATTCCACTTGTATCGATTGACTTTTACGACTTCCTTTTTTCTTTTTTGACATTTCTTCGAACGGGTTACTTCCTTCGTGGGTTTCTTCGTCCATTGGTTATATCCATATGTCTTTTCTTTGGAAGCCTTTCCTCACGTGCAGGTGCATTAGACAGACATTGTAACATCTCTTGTCGAGCTGCCAAATGTCTTCTCATCCTCTGTTTTATAATTCGTTTTATCACAGACGAAACACGAGCCGTTTAATTATTTCTCTCTACTAGCATCCATCAAACCTGTTCCTTGAAACAATACTTACTCCTCTAAAGCACGACCAGTTCCGCATCAGCGCAGCAAAACTACTCGCATGAGCCGATACCTCTCGGCAACCCATCAAGCAACGCACGCTCCCAAGCGTATCGCAAATAAGCTTTTACCCCTTCGTCGAATGCCCGAAAACCAGACCCACACATCACCCACGCACAGTTCCCTCCTCTAATCCGGCTCGCACGCTAGCACCTCTCTCTCTCCCAAGACCCATAAGAGGCTAATCCTTTCTCTCTCCCCAATACGCTCCCGCACGTGCATATACAAACTGAGGGTGCTAAATGCGCCCCGCCACCGCATAAATGACCTCGCACACACTCGCGTGATTAATTAAAAGGAGGAGGGCTGAGCTTAATCTAGCCAGTGCATAGCTTAAGTGCAATCGTAAGCGTGGCACGCTGCTACTGCGTCCCCCGGTCGACCGCGAAATATAATTACGCCGCCTCGGACACTTTGGCCAGCGCCACGAATAATTACGCAGCCCGTCCACGGAGGATTATTTATCGGTCCGTATATATATGTTGCCGAGAGGTTATTTACTCGCTTCTGGCCGTGTGCCCTTTTTTTCGGAGCCGAGAGGAGAAGCTCTCTTTTAGAGGGTGCGATTAAGGGCTGGATTTATGCGCGGTTTATGCACGCGTATGAGCTACAGCTGCGGAAGCTACATTGACGCGATGCGTGGAACGCTGCTGGCTTGTTCGGTTAAAGCGACGGTTATAATTCAACTGGATGGGGGCTGTAGGCCGGCGAAGATTACGCAAGCACGTGAATTAGTTGGGTGCGGATGTAATTGCGGCGGAGATGAATTAAATCTTTGTTTGCCTATGTTATATGAGAATTTCGCATGCAAATATTAGTTTGGTATCGATGCAATATTCTGGGACGATGCCCCCGGGTTTTGCGCTGATGCTGGCGGCGCTGGTTGATCATTATTCGATGACGCGGGTGATCGTGTAACGTGATTCTCTATTATGTTATACTGTTACACTTACGATTTGCATAATTTAGGCTGCGAATATTGTAATTTAAGCAAGCGATAAAGGTAACGAAGTAAAATTTTAAAAATTAAAATGTTCATAAGTATATCTTTATAAAAATTGACAAAATAAATTTTTTCTTCTTTACATGACAACGTTCTGTTCACAATAATTGTTCTTATATAAAGTTAACAGGTCGATCATTGTATAAATGTTTATCTTACTTCAATTTACTCTACAATCTACAATTTTTCGTCAAGGTGTTCAAGCAAACTCAGCTGCGGCAATTTATCGAGCCAGTGCAAAGAAATCCGAGCCTTCCACAAGGCTAGAAAGAGGACGACGCCTTAGGAAGGCGATTCTCTCTTTCTCCTGCGTGTTGCCGGATGACCTGCGGTTAACCTACGCTGCCTCGGGATAGCAATAAAAAGGTGCCTTGTGCACGGCTGTATAACGATGCCACGCGATTTCGGAAATTCGGTGTCGGGTTGCGGGCGGCCGGCCAGACGCTCCGATTTCTGGGAGTCGCTGTGTATGTTTGCTAGGGGAAAATGGTAAGGTAGGTGCTTTAGATTGACTTTGTAGTTTTGTTACTTGTTGTTTCTATAATGTTTTTGTTTTTTTTTATAGTAATGTGAAAATTGTGAAAGTTTTACTTGGCTAATCTTCAAAAAATGTCGTTTTATTCAAGAAGAATATTTAGTAAAAAAATTAGCTTGAAAATTCAGTAATAACGTGGATGAAATAATTAAGATCTTTTCAAAATTCACTAAAAAATTATAAAATGTTCCTTAAAACAATAAAAACGTAAATAACGCACCATCTAACTCAACCGAATCGGCAGTTAATTAAGAAAAGCGATTTTCCCTAAAAGACCCTTTCACCACCGAGCCCCCAAGCCATCAACTCCAGCAGGGCTTATCGCAATCCAAAAGCCCCTCTAATTTCGATTGATCAACACACCCCATTAATTGCCCTCGCCCGTGTCTACTTCTTGCCATTTTCCTCTCGCGGTACATTAGCGCGCGAAACGAGAAAAAGAACGCAGAACGCTGGCGAAAAATACACGAGAGCGTCTCGAATGATCTCGTCTGGAAGAGAGGGCAGTTAGTCGCATCTGGCGCGTCGAGACGAAAGGCGAAGCAGAAGAGAGAGGGAGAGAAGAGGCGAGGCCGATAAAGCGAGAGCTACGGCGGAAACGACGACGTCGGAGATGACGACGAAAGAGACGCGCGTGAGAAGAACGAGTGCGCGAGCGGTGGGAGAATGAGAAAGCGGGAGGTAAGCTGCCGGGTTAAGGGGTTGAATGGAAGCGTAGAATGCTTGAGTTGAATGTAATTGCGAATTTAGGTTTG
The DNA here is from genome assembly GCA_030522685.1 of Eupelmus azureus. Classification (NCBI taxonomy): domain Eukaryota; kingdom Metazoa; phylum Arthropoda; class Insecta; order Hymenoptera; family Eupelmidae; genus Eupelmus; species Eupelmus azureus. Next base: position 13,338 of record JAPYZA010001998.1, read on the forward strand.
ATTCGATGTTGTTTTGGGATGAATGGTGATTCTTTTCTTTTATTTTACGTCAGTGTTGTATATATTGAAGTTTAATACAAATTTAATTAGTCTTAAAAGTTCGAAGGAAGTATTACTATTATTAAAAAATAAGTTTATTTTATTTAAAGCTTGCTATAAATATTAAAAAACGGTAATATTTATTCAGGCAAAGTCGTTGTTGTAGTCGTTGTTGTATCTAGGATCTCAATCTCTATAAAAAGAGATAATTCTTCGAGCTAACAATCTTATCAATAATTTATTTTGTACAGGAAACGTGCAAATACCTATCTTTAGAAGTGCAATAATGTCGAGTTTAATTCTTGATTAAAAATACAGAATTATATCGTAGATCTAAAATTATTATTTACAGATAATAGAGCCAGCTTAACTACCCATATTTCTTCTTAAATTACACTATACACAAGGATATGCCCTCTGCACTGTACAACTTTGTTAAACTCGAACCTGGCGCCGTGCCAATTCTATTCAAATTCAAACAGCGGTCCACGCAATTAAATTAAAATCAGTGTGTCTCCAATATCAAATTTCGTCTTCCTCATCCCATAACGCTCTTCGTTAAAAAAAAAGATAAAACTCTTAAGATCGTTAGACTCTTTGAAGATAAAGAAACGCGGACGGTAATTCTCAGGTGCTTCCTCCTTCAATTTCTCGCATTCTTCTCTCGGCTGTCGATATAGCCAGTAGCGAAAGCATTTCGCTGTCGCGTGGTTCTCGTAATTTCTCGTTTTGCCGTGCGAGAACCGCGTCATATACAGAAGCAAGAGAGGTGAAGATGTAGCGGCGCCTGGGGCAGTAAATTCTTGCGTGTCGATTCTTTTCTGTTTCGAGGTATACTTTGCGAGAAATGATCTGGGTGTGATAGTAATAATAGTGGAAAAAGATGGCCAAGTTACGCGGCTTCTGTTGGTCTGAAGTTTGGCCGTGTGACTATCCTGGAGCTTTGTGAGAACGCAGATACAATCAGAAGAAAAGTTTTGGACTTATTCGCAATTTTATTCCAAAGCAGAAAGTTTTTTGATTATTATTATTCTTTTTTCTAATGATAATGAGTGTTGGTTTCTAATTAGTAAACGTTTATTACACGAAAAAACTAAAAAAAATCTTTATTAATAGTTAGAATTAACTTCAAAATAACTAATAACTACATGTCTTAAGGATATCAGACCGGACACAGTTGTATTGTGTACTATCAATAATCCTTAAAAGATTAATCTTTTTAATTCGATAAAATATCCAAAAGGCCCTTCACATACCCATACAAAATCTTTCGATAAATCCGAAAATAAGGAAGTTCAACACAAGTAAAGAGTACAACGGCCTAAGAAGATTAAATCGGATTTCCGAAAGGGCCGAAAGCAGATTTTTCTTAGCCGAGGAAATGGAAAAACGATAATGACGGAAGCGAAAGGTGAAGGCATGAGAGATGATAGGGAAGCCGCAATTTCACGTGGACGCACAATACTAAGGAGAAGGAGAAAACCACGCATTCGTTTATGCTCGACGTCACGCGAGCTCTCGAGCAGGTATTAACAAAAGGTTGGCAGGCTCTGCTGGACGATTACTGCCAAATTGCTCCGCTGCAGAATTCGGAGCGGAACCGCTGTTGTTGCTAATGTTCCTGTGAGAGTTTGATATTGCATGATAACTTATTGTCAGTAATTTAGTTTTTTGATTTTTATTAAAGTGCACACTTTGCATTCGAGTGGAAATTGTAGTTATTTGAAGTAAACTAGTCTATAAAAGTAATATAAAGAATGTATAAATGCAGTAATATAAAGAATGTAAAAAGCAACTCCTTTGCAGGTAACAAAATATGTAACAGTCCTTCCTCGCTATTTTCACAAACCATTTCCACAAACACGATCATTACGTTGCTATCACCTCAAAGCAGCTCTCCATTCTTTGCCGCTAGCGAACGCCTTGTTCGAAATAAATTGTCTCGAAAAATAAACTTCCAAACCTGATTTTCTCTTTCTCTTTAGAACGAAACAAGGCACTTCCTTTGCTCTCCGCGAGCAAAGCCCTTGCGAAGCTAAAACGAAAATCCGCGTGCGCTCTCGCACAGACAAAATGCTCCAAACTAACCATAACGCATCCTCCCTCCCGCCTCTACGTTTTTACACCTTCCTATCTTCTGCCTCGCTCGTCGCGCGCACAAAGCTCGATCTCGGTCTAGACGCAACGTCGTTAAAGTAAACGATGTCTTACCTGTTTGCACTTATACAAAGCTGAAAATAAAAAAGTACTTTGTTGGCTCTCGTTTGGTGGAGTTGTACATCGAGTGCCGGTTCGTTTTTTTTTCCTGTGAAGTCTTCAGAAGTTTTTGAAGAGCTTGACAATCAAACGTAAATCATTTAAGTTCCACGTGAATTTTTTTAATTTAATGATATTAATTGAGATTAGAAACTGGCGATTGTAAAAACGGCACGCTTTCGAAATCTTATATTTTCGCGAAGAAAAAAGAGAATAGCTTCAGAGAATATGAAACCAAAACAGAGAGCGCTTTGCGGCGTTGGATAACAATAGACAAATCTTTTGCCATTGTTAAAAAAAGATACGACGAGAATACACGAGATATCATGCAGGGCTTGCATGAATTCATGAAAGAAATTTTTTCAATGCATTCCGAAAACGCTCCTATAATCGATGTTCCATTGGTTATAATTGAGTGAATTTTATATACTGATTGCCTTGTTTTTCTCTATTCGTATTTTGGCTTAGGGTTGCTAATAATTCAGTCTAAAATTATAAAAATTTAACTTAAATTTTTATAATATAGCTATAATAATCAAATTTAGCGCGTTTAGTGTTAATCACACTTGAAATAAGTTATACTCAGTGGGTTGAATCAATTTTAGTTTGTTAAAATTGATTTCAATATTTGAAACCAGCAAATCCGCTGGCTTTACTAAACTTGGTTCTCACACAAGTTTAAAATTATTTAAAGGAATTATGACACTGTAGTAAAATTTAATTATTTTAAAATTAAATTATTATGTTATTTTTATATTTAATTTAATTGTTAGAAGAAAAATTGAAGCTTTATATACAGGATTATTAGTTTTGACAAACGTTAATCTTTCAATTTTCAGAAATGATTGACGAGATTCAATAAATAAATATAAGTTAGTTGACATAACGGATCTAAAAACATAAAGGACTAAGCCAAATGGAATAACCAACATTTCACACTGGAACTTTCAACGAGACAAATATGCATTCACACTTTTCATAACCCACTTTTGACTGCTTTTACGCCCTTAAAACAGCGTTTTTTACACTGTACTTCTTTCCCCTTTTTCTTCGCTATCTTCCTTTATATCTTGCGCGAACGGCTTTTTGCACTGCAGAGCAGAGCGCGTCCTACGTATGTGATGCTCATGAAGTACATTATGCAAGAGATACGCATTTATCTGTGGCAGCGCTTCCTGCAACGCTTCCTCGGGGATGTCATTCTCTCTCGCGCTGCTTCTGCTTCTGCCGCTGCTCTCAATTTTGCCGACTTGAGATTCTGAATCTTAAGAGAACTTCGCGTGACGTTGAATCAGGTAAACTAGAAAATTTTTGTGAATAATGATGTTCAATGTTACTCTAAATGTGTCACTGTGATTTTGAAAATTTTACAGTGAATTTGATAAGTTTTTTCTGCTAGCTAGTAAGTTATTTTTATGGAGTTTCATAATGAGCTTCATTTGTGTTACTAAAATTAAGTCGTTAACTGGTTCCTTTGAGTTAATTTAGATATGGATAAACAAAAATGTTTTCCAAAAATATGGATTCTGATATTTGTTTATTTTTTTTTTAAAAATAAGAATATAATTCATCAATTTCCATACCATTCATTGATTTATGAAATATTTACAAACCATTCATTAATGATTTATGAAACATTTACATTTAAAAAAATGTATTTATTCGGTGGAAAATTGCCGATTTTGGTACATGACAATGATTGAAAGCAGAAGGGCGGTTATTCACAAAATCCGCGAATCAAATGTAAGGGTTGTCAAACCAGTGATTCAATCACAATTGATAAATGGATCTCAAAATCAACGTATTAATCAGTGTATATTACGGTCAACAGTTTGAACCTTTTGAAGGATTTAATTTGATGAAGGACAAATTAAAATTACGCGTACTTTGTGCGAAATTGTCGCTGATATTTTCATTTAAACAAAATGAGTTTATACGTAAATGCCTTATTTGCAATACTGGATTACAACGATGCTTACGAAAATAAATGCAAATTGCTCTGAAACAATTAATTTAAATTAAAATAGATCTTTCGGAAAAATAAAACAGGATTTCGTTGAATAATTAAAGTTCAATCTCAAACACAGCTGTCTTTTTCATGGATGCTAAATTGTTTTCCATATGTGTTTATTTTATCGGATTTTTATTATCATTTATTAAATTTTTTATTGCATTTTTAAATAACTTTGTGTGATTTTTAACATTAGAAATTATAATTAAATAAAAATTCTAAATAGTACCCAACAAAAAAAATTTTTCTATCCCGGTCGCACCACATTTTTTTCTCACTTCCTCCCTTTCCCAACATTATCAAATCTACTTTAAAATTTTCCATAATCCACCCTCACCACATACCCGTATTCACCTCTCGGATTCACCTCTCACATTTTCGCCACCACTCTGGAATCTCAGATGCGCGAACAGTAAAAAAGCAGGTGCAGCTGCGTCGCGTCGTATAACCCACCAATGGCAGCGACGTCGAGGGTGGAGCGCCGACAGGCGATAGCGCTATTATTGTAAGATACTACGAAACGGATGGTGAATCATTTCGAGTGCGCTCTCACAGTAAAGTGAGAGTAGGGGACGTAATTTGGCAGGGCGATCGTCGCTTCGTTTATCGTCTGCTTACTACTTCGCTCACGCTTCTTTTTATTTCGTTGTGCTTGATTTTGTTTGCTTTTATCGGAGGAGTAGAAGAGAGAGTTCAGATTTTTCTTTGACGAGTGAAAACAAGTTGGAGGTTGAAAAGTATTTTGGTAAATGAAAGCAGTAGAAAGTGAGGATTTATGGGAAAATTGCGTCGACGCTTACTAGTAAGAAAAAATTCTTATTTTATACGTGATTAGTGATAATGAACCTAAATAAATTTATGATCATTCTAGAAATTGTACAATGGGAAACATGATCTTGTAATCAAACGTTTCAGTAGATAAAGGGCGGAGTCTGGTCAGACAATGTACACGTATGTACTTGTGTCTTTCGTATTCATTTTAGAAATAAAAACACAAACAAATGTATAATTTATTTATCCTTATATTTCTCACTATCTACATCTTACAGTTTTTCTTCAAATACTAAATAGACTCGTGCTAACTTCGAAATTTGCCAACTATAGTACAGTACATTTCTAACTCCATACCTCAATCAAAATCGAACCTGTCTCTCTCGAAAACCTCAGTTAGCACCCCAGTAACACACATCACACCTCCCAATTTATCCACACAATCCTAATCTATATACGTTTCCTCTTCCCCTTTTTACTACAGCACGAAATAATTAATACACACAGACTCCACGCTCCCAAAGGCGATCCCCGTAACGAAGGCAACGCATAATAGTGCACGACTTTTATGCATATATACGCGCGTATTTTGCGATGATAATAACGACGATATATGCCCGCGCTTGTAATTAAAAGTGATAACAATCAGCTGAATTTTCCCGAGCTGCCGTTTTCTTGTTTTTCAAAAAAAAAGAGAGGACGGCTTGCGCCGCCGCCGTAATTACGAGGGTGAGACGCCGTAATAAAGAGCTTGGGCGCGCGAAATAAAATTACGGGCCGGCTTTTTCCGCGAGGACTAAGCAACGCGCTCCGTTTGAGAAAACGGTGTTTTTTACATATCGTCGGAGTGTGCGTATCGCGGGAAGAAAAGCCATTTTTTTATTTTAAAACGCCTCAAAAATTATAATAGAGCGACGTTTTCTCCCTCTGAAAGGGCTCGCCGAGCGCCTCGTTTACGAGCTCCGCTTGCACGTGAATTTTAAACTAAGTTGCCCCAGGTACTGCGTATCAAAATGTTAAATGCTCGCGAAATTTCTTACTCCGCAGCCGGAATTTATATCACGCCGAATTGTTTGTTGCAAGAATACGAGAGCGCGAAACGGCCGTTTTAAATTCATAAATTCAAAAACGTCCAAACTCCAACTTCAATCCTGCCCCCGAAACTTCGGCAATTCCCCGACCGCAACTTCAAAAGCCCGTTTGCCCCTCTCAAAATTGATGAATTTTCCCCCAGCCGATGCACCAAAAAAAAGCAACTCCCTTGCGAAGCCATCATCGGCTGAACTTTCGAATCACTACGCTTTCGCGCTTCTATCAACGTCACTCTCCACTCTCTGCGTGCGCGCGTGGCCAGCCCCCGGGGGCACATCCCGATGGTCGGAATCGGCCCTTTGCCGCCGCCATGGCCTCCGGCTAATTAACGTGATACAAGGCTCGATCTCCCTGGATTTGGCCGGCCGCGCGGAGAAGCGCACCAAAGGGGGCGTATAACCGAGGCATTTCGGAGAGTGCATGGCGCGCGAGGCCTCGAGGCCTGCGGGCCGGTGGTAAAGGGATAGTTTAACGTAAGTTGCGTGCCAGTGTGGTCAGAGGTTATCTGATAATGGCGGAGGCGGCATTTTTCGAGTGTCAAGGAGAGCGCGATATTTTGAACTTGGTGGGCGAGGGTATCTAGTGGATGGTTTGAATTAAACTTTGAATTATCTAGTGAGAAATGGTTAGAGTAATTTTTAGTTGGTATAATCAATTAATATTATTGAAGTCGATGTGCTAAATGAAAGATTTTGGTCTGCTGCGAAATAAAAGCAGAGTATGGTTGAAATAAAATTTATCCTTTTTCTATTTCCCTTGCGATTGTCTTATCTCGGGCATCGATTGACGCTCCCTAGGGAACCAATAAAACTGGCTCCATAGATGGCACCTCGTGATACCGTATTTCTTCATTTCTACCTTGGCGCAACTTAATCGGTTTTAATACGACTTTTCTCTCACGTTTATTTATCAACACTTTTTACAGTGTATGCAATGTGACATAATTAATTATCCTTTCAGACTTGAATTATTTCTGCTGCCACGAAAATATTTTTCTTTTTTTTAAAAAACACACAATAGAATAATCAAAAATCCAATCTTTATGTATTGACATACATTTTTTCCAATATTTTGATTCTGAAAAAGTTTGTAATAGTACTTATAAGTAATAATTTATTGCTCATAATATTTCAACAAACTAAACCTATCCTAATAAACACGACAAATACTCAATTGTTCCAAATCAATAACACATTACATAGATACCACTTTATTACAAAAGCAGAATAATACAAATACAAATAATGTCTGATTTGATTACCAAATCCAAATATTTAGTTCGCCCGGCCGTCACGGCGCGGTTTTATGGACTGTAAGCGGGTGCAAATGGAAATATTTTATGACTCTCGACCAGCGTCCAGTTCATTGTTCGACCAGACCGACGTTCTCCCAGCCAGCCGCATCGGAAAAACGAGGAGGCTAACGCACCAACGCATCAAACATAGGAGCCGAATTCAGCTGTTTACGACGTCGCCAGCAGAAACGTCGACAATCCCCCCGACGGACGAATCAAAACAGGCCGAAACGCTCGCGCTTTTCCTGACGCGCACGCATCAATACTGGCTTCGCGCGTATAAATCAGTTATGCCGGGATCCGCGCGCGCTTCGTGCGCGTTGCCATGCAGCAATCGAGCAGCGTAGCCCGCGCGGCGTGCACACATCCGCAGAGCGGTCGATGAATTTTGGCGCGCAAAGGTAATGTCTACACGGCGCGCTCGTTCAAGTGGCACTCGCGCCGTTAATACAGCGGACCAAGTGCGGTATTTGGAAATCGGAGAGCGCGCAGCGGTAATTGGGTGTGTCTGGCGAATTTCGCGGTGATAGCTGCGTGGCTGGGATTTTCCGTTTCGGTTGGTTGAAAGTTTCTGGAGTGTTGGCGTGGTTGTGGGAATTTCGACGGAGGACGCCACTGCTAAGTGGTCTCTCGCCTTGTTTTGAGAATGGCGTTTGTGGTGGAGTTTCGTTTAATTTTTGTTGGAGGAATGAGGGAGAGAGTGAGTGAGATGGAGGAGAATTTATAGTTTTTTGATGAGGAAGAATTAGATTAAGTTCTATGGATATGTATTCTGTAAGCTTATCACACGTGCTATTTTCTCTATGCATAGTCAAACTCTATGTAAAATCAGGTGTTAACTCTACTTAACGCTAGCGTTATCCCTTAAAGGATACAACCCCAGCATAACTTTCTTATCAATCAAAAAAACTGTCTCCTTAACAAGCGGCACTTGAGGAACATTTTCATTTCAGTACTCCTTTTATAGACTTTTTCTCCCCAGAAGTAAAGATATCTCAAACTTTTTTAATCCCTCGTTGGCCTCTAATTTTCCAGCGCTAACAGAACGAGCTTCCAGGGCAAAGGAACTGCGAGAAGAAGAATAACAGCTGGGCGAGGGTAAAATAAAGTAGCGTAAAAAGCGCGAAGAGGAAAAACAGTAAGAGAGACAAAGTCGCAGTTCAGCGGTCGTACCGCCGAGCGCGGCGGGAAGTGCGAGAGCTGCGTACGTGCAACGTGCGTATAGCCAGTCCTCATTCGTATGCGACACTTTTATACGCGCCTCTTCCTCAAACATTCGCTGCCTCTCCTTTTTACAAGGCTCTCTTCTCCTTCTCTCTCGTCTCTGCTCGTTCCCTCTTTTTTTTTTTCATTCGGCGCTTTCTCGCGAAAAAGCAGCGAAGCTGTTGAGAGCTTTTAGTTTATTGGAGTTGAAATGAAGGCTCTCCTCTTTCTCTTTCCCTTCGGCCACGAATGCTCGGCGGGATTTACGTTTTCTCGAGACGCCAGGCAGACTCTCTGGCAGGCAAAGAGTTTCCGCGTTAAAGGAATCTCTCTCTGGACGCCGGAATTGATTGAGTAAGCTTTTTATGTGTGCGCGCGGCTCTCGCGCGAAATTTCTTACAGCCGGCGAGATAAGACACGCATTTTTCGCGACGAATGGATGCCGGTGGGAGGTAGGGAGTTGGGGATAAAGAACGATTTCAGGAGGAATTTGATGTTTTGACTAGAGTAGCTTCGAAAGTTTTTTAGCTTTGATGTGCTTGCTTTGTTGGGTTTTTATTTGGGCTGCTGTTTTATGAAGTTTTTTTACGAAGATTACAAGACCTAATATCGGACTTTATTCTAATTGAAATAGTTAAATTAGATATTGCTGAATTATAGACTTGAAAGTAGAATTTTCAATTTATGCAAAGGTATATACGTTTGGTAATTCGATCTTTGATAAGCCCAACTAACAATTTAGATTGCCTGAGCAACTTTTCAATGACTGGTTTGTCGACCTTTTCAGGCGACCCCTTTATAACGATAACTTTGTTTTAATAAATCACTTACTACATATTGTGTAATAATAAAAATAGCTTACGATATATAAATTAAATCTTTGGTTTCTCATGTCATCTCTTTTTAATCATATCCATATGTTAATTACTTTTTAAGAGTAGCAATCAATAAATAATTGGGCCAATGTTTTATATGAAATTTTAAATGTAACGGTCAGTGATAAATTAATTGAGGAAGATGCTGTTCAATTTTTAAATTGAACAGCATCACCGATAATTTTTTCCTCAATTTAAACTCGCAGTCTCGTCGAATTTTACAACATAACTGATAAATTAATATATTATACATACTATTTATGTCAAACTCACTGTTAGAAATCTGAATTAAAACTATATAAGTTACCCATATAAATTATTAAGAATACCAAAATTATTTTGAATTTTGAGCAGTTTTTTATCTATGGGAAAAAGTGATGAAAAAAATGAAAAAAATTGATAATATAAATATTGCTCACTTCCACAGATTTAACTCACGCTCGTTGCCTTAAATTCCCGTAACATTTTAAGCCTAAACCAAAAGATCAAACTCACCATTTCATACTCCGCTAAGTCAAAATCCCCCTCAGCCTTACGCCAAAAAATCGACCAGCACTTATCGAAATAAGCCCTTCTTACTTTTGTCCTAAGCGGCACTTCGTGCGCTGTCTTGCACTTGGCTCTCGATAAGTGACACGCGATTATAACGACGCGGCGGCAGCGCAAAAAGCCATTAGCTTAAGAGCGCGCCGCTTTTACTGCTCGCGCGAGCTAGCGAGTTTTAACGGGGCGCAATTAGTCCTGCTGCATGCGAGCCGTCGCGCATATAGCGCCGATAGTGCAGCCACCAGAGGAGAGAAAGCACCGGGGTATTAGGGCAAAGTCGCCCAGCGCACCGCCAGGCTAATGTCCGACTATTCTTCGTGCTTCGCTTATCTAGTCTGGGCTTTGTTGCGTTTCGGGCGCTCGAGCTGGCTAAGCGAGTTTTCTCGGCGTCTTTTGCAGGACGAAGTATCAGCGAAATTCCGAAGGGGGACGACGGAAATCGGAGGGTTGGATAGGGCGCTCGATGATTTGAGTTGTGCTAATATTATGTGTTTCTGATGAGGTGATTTGTTTGCGTTTTTATCGGTTTCTTTCAGATCATTGGCGCGAGGTGGGGAAATTTTATAGACGAAAAGGTTGAAGTTTGAATCCTGCAGATTTTCTATTCAATTTGAAACAACTTACAAATATTACCAAAATAATATTATTATTATTTTAATATTATTATTATTATTTAATATTATTATTTTATTATTATTAAATATTACCATGATGTGGATCATTTGGAGTTTAAAAATCTTCTGATTGGTTAGATCAACTCACCTGCAACAAAAATAAACGCAATTATAAGTAATTACATTGATAATATGAATAATAATATAAATTATAGGATTATTATTGATTTTTTAACTCTAAATACTGAGTATTTTTTATTAATAACTCCAAAAATTATAACATTCTAGTAAGAATAAAAAAGTTACATTTATTCTATAAAACTTTGTCCTCAAAATTTGAAATATACCTGCGATTGCATTTCAAATACATATATTATTGTTTATAGGGAGTTTGATTACATTTTGTATTTTTAAATATATATACAATACATTTACAACGCACTACCATAGTTTCCAAAAAATTCCCTACCGTAAAAAAAATTTATACCAATTCACTCCTATTCGTTTGTTTTCCAGACTACCATTTCACAGCTGGACAATTTAGAGAACAAAAGAGAACACGCTCTGAAAAAAACTCGATTAAAACCGTCCGCTACACGCCTCTAACCCTGTTTCCATCAAAATACACCCTTCTCTACGTAACTAGCCTACGCGTCCAATATCATGTCTGACAACTACAGCATTACAACGGCCCTTGCATTAAGCATTGTACGCCCTCGCTTTTTTTTTGCGACACAACGAACCTTTCTTTCACTCGTGCAAGGCTCGAACTCCAGCTCACATTTTCGTCGTTGTTTTGGGCACGCGCTGTCGCATCTTTTTCAGATGGTTGTCACGGTCGGAACGATTTCCGGAGCTAGTTCAAATGTGCGTTAGGGAAAAGGGGAGCGCGACGTGTGTGCGGGCGTGTAGACAGATTTTAAAATCGCGCGCGGTTGGATGCGTTTTGCCAGGATTGTCTGCGGTCGACGTGAGCGTATGTATTCTATTTGATTCTGCGGGCGCGATTTAATGCGATATTCCTGGAGAATGAGTGATTGCTGACGTTTGAATAGCTTTTTTTTGTAATTCTGTTACAATAATATTTTTTGTAAAAATTTTACAATTTTGACATTTCAATTTTGTTTGGAAAGATAAACGTACTATAAACGTAGGAAAAAATAATTTTCATCAAAAAGCTTTTTTAATTAACATTGACGTTTTTCATTAATAGAAAAGTTATATGCAACATTTAAAAAATTTATTTTCTCCATAAAATTTTATTAAGTTTTTCTGTCATTTTTGTTTTTTTATGTCACTTTTATGTTATTTTGTTTATGATAATGTTTATTTCTTTGATCCCTTTAAGAGTTAAATTCAAATATTTGCTATATAAACATGAAAATATCTCACTTAGAAGGTGTGGCTGACATCTTAAATTATATTTTCATAAAAAATACCACTACTCGTAAGTGTAAATAGAGTCATCTTGGAAATAAAAAAGTCTATTTAAAAAATGTTGGTAATGATGTTACTTTAAAAAAACCAGTTTTCTTTAAGAAGATAAATTAAATTATGAAGAAAAAAAATAATTATGATAAGCTATACATTTTTATTAGCTGTAATAGATTTTTACATAGCTATAAACAGCTATGTAATTGTATAAATGTATAAAGCATCATGTTTTAATCATTACTTTTTCAAACCTTTTTTAAGTTTCATTCTTGTCTTTTTTGTCAGGATCTGTATAACAAGTTTTTAATCGCTAAATATTTTAGAGCATGTTTTCAAGAACTGTAAAAAGGTCAGCATCTGCATTATTCAATATGCATGCTTGCAGACTCACAAGTGTAAAACCGATATACGAAAAAAATCAATAAATATAAAGAAGTTTGATGACAACCTTCACCACTTTTGGCGGCTTTTCATCTCCACGTCGAGATTCATCATTGAATATTCCTTCTGTATATAATCTATATAGAAGCCTCAGGGCAGCTTACGAAAAATATTCTCATTTACCATGTAAATAAGAAGGAGAGCTCCTCGCCCCTCCTACATTTACTAATCACCGACATCAATGAAAAAATATTTAAAATTCTCAAAAAGGAAAAGAAACTACCGCTGCTGCTTCGCTTTTAATCCCCGGGGCCTCCGAAGCTGCGTGGGATTAGGAGGGGGAGGCAGCAGCAAAAAAATAAAGAAAATGGGAGAGCGGGAGGAAAAAGGTGAAACAGAAAAAAACAAGGCACGAAAACGAGGAATGATGCAGAAAAAAAAGGGAGGGAAAAAACTAAAGGAATTTTTAAATTTGAAAAAAGGTTTGTTGGCACGATACGCGTGTACTGTGTGTAGAAGAAAAAAATTTACAATGTTTTGTGTGGATGTTGAAATTCCAGCCGAGCATTCTGAAGAGAATTTCGGCGTGTTTTCAGTTTGAAATTCAGTTATAATTTAATGGACTTTTTGTGAAAATAAAATTATAATTTCAAATAATTATGAAATAAATTTTGTTTGCATCACATTTTCTCTCGGTACATTATTTTATTTTTAGTTTTTTCTCATATAAATAAATGAAGAAATTCACCTTAACTTTGTGTACTCATTACATCAGAAAGAAAAAAAAACATTAGTCCAACCTTTTTTCTCCTTCCTCCTCGAACCTTAATCCCCTCTGAATCTTAAAATAAACATCCGATTTCCACTCCACTGAATCATTAATTCGCACCCTTAAATCACCATCCATAATTCCTTGCGAGGCATTCCTCAAAAAAGCCTTATACGAAATTCTCTCAGTTTGAACAAGCGCACGGGCGCCGTAAGAGCTCTCGGCGGCTTTCATGAATTTTCAGGCGAACGGTAATGCACGCGCAGCTCTCGTCAGCCATGAAAATTTCGTCTAACGAAGTTTTGCTGGCTCTCTCCGCTCGCATGGTACTTGGAAAATGGCTGTCTCGCGCAGCGAGCTGATCGGCTTCGCGACTATAACTATAACGCTTATATTTGAAGTATTAAGAATTCTTCCTAGTGTATGGGGTATTAGTTTTGGATATGCATGAGGTGAGTTGTTATGTGTGTGTAATGAAAGAAAATTGGTTATTAGGTAGCTTTTTTGAGTATGTATGATAATGTAGTAATGCTTTGTAACTTATGATATAGTGTTGTGATAGTGTACATGTGACGAAAGTGTACTTTGAATTATTATTTTCGGAAATTTTTCGTTTCTTTATGATGATTCAATTACAGCAGCTGATGCCAAGCTCACCGTAAAATTTTCTTTATTCGACCATACGCGCATCGATAAACAAGCCGTCTGCATAATCACATGCGTTTTAATAAACGAACGAAATTTAATCGGCGCTAACGAGAAAATGCTCGGCCTTAATAAACTGTTATTACCCCGGGCACAAAACGCTTTTAAATGAGAAATTAAAAAGCATGTACGCACGCTCGGAAACATGATAACAAGCACGCTTATGAAAGCAACATCTTACCTATTTGAAATAATATTATCTTCATCTACACTCAAAAATCAGGGCATACTTGGTCTATTAATCTCCTATGATGAAGCAAAATTAATTTAGCCAAACCGATGAATAATCGTGCGCGCACAACAGAGCATTTATAATATTACAGGATGTGTATGTTCGCGCGCATGACGGATGTATTTTAATTTCGTGTCGCGAGCTTTAATTAATAGACGCCATGCTGGCCTCTCCCGTGCAATAATGCACCCAGAAGCGCGCAAACACCGGGCCAGCTATGCAAATCATCCGTGTAAAATCCGAATGTTAATTTTGGGAAAATACGCGGCGTGATGAGGCGCTGGCTTAAAATGGACAAACAAGAATTTTCTGCTGAAGAGAAACGAAAAGCTCACTGATTGTTTAAAAATCAAGGCAAATTGAAAATTTGGTTGACTTTTGGCTCATTGATTATTCTGTGTGGAAAGATTTAAAACGAATAATCATGAACATTTTTACAGAGATTGCTTTATTAAATTACATTATTAGAGTTTCCAATAATTAAAAGTTTACGATATTAAAATTTTAATTTTCAAACTGTGTTCTGAAACTTAGAAATTTTCAATTTAGTTTCAGTGTCAAATTGATTAATTTATCACTAACACCATAAACTACGATGTCAGATTATTAATTTTTTAAAATCGCACTCTTCAATTCATAACGGTAATAACATTTTGAAAGGCAACATTGCCAACACATTCATAATGCTCATGTTATTGATTATTGGATATTACTATTTTATTACAAGCTTCATGGGGATCGACGTTTTCAATGGTCCCAGGAGATTACTACAGACTGGCTGTTGCAAAGTCTCTCTCTCTATCTCTCTCTCTCTCTCTCTCTCATTCTGCGAAAAATCCTCATCGTTCGAGCCCGACGAGGACAATATCGCAAGCTCGCCGCGGAATAAAACGTAAGTAGGCATTAATTAAGAGGCCCCTCTCTCACCGTTGTAATTATCGGCTTCTCGTCTAGACGTCGGGGTAAGAAGGTTGGAGTGAAAGCGCAGTGTGTTATAATGCAAGAATGTGTGCGTGCTTGCAAAGTGAAGGAAAATTTCATCTCGTGGAAAGTTTCAATAGTTAAATTGTAAAAATTCATTAATTATTTGGAACAGTAGGATGTAATGATTTAAATGGTTACAGAGCTTTAGAAATTTATTGTTTATTTTGGAGAATTTAGTAGTGGATACAGAAATAGTTTTTTTCTGTATTACTTTTTTTAATATTAGTCACAACAATAACTAATTAATTCAGCAGTTTTGAAACTAAAAACTCGTATTTTTTTAAGTTTATTTCAACGTTTCCTATTCATAAATATGTATCCTAGAATGATATGCAGATGATATATTATGTTTTTAGAGATAAAAATCATCAAATCACATTTCGATACACGATCAAAAAATTTGAATAGCACAATAACAATAATCACCAGCAACTTTTATCTACAAAATCACCAATTCGCAAATACACTGTCACTACAACTCGTAAAGCTCCAAGTCCTTAAGACGCAAGCGAAGGAGAGACACGAGTACCGAAAAGCTCTTACCGCACTTGAGCAGACGGGCAAGAACAGTAGGCGTGGGAGGCGGGCAGGCAGAGCGGGAGAGATAATTAAAAATGGAAACTAATTTCATCGCGCAATATGAGAATACCCGACGAGCGCGGGCGCACTCGTGGAAAGTAATATTCGGCCGCAATATCTTTTGACCCCCGTCGTCGTCTACAACGAAGACGACGACACTTTCGTCCTTCCTCTCTTTCTCGTTTTCCTGTTCCGTTTATGTGCTTGCAAGCTCGCGCCCGAGCGTTGTATATATATACACGCGGAGCGCCGGCAAGCTCCGGCTCTCTGACTAATACTTACGAGAGGAATTTTTCACTCGCGGCACTTTATTTGTCGCCCGGCCAAATTAACGGATAGCTGAGCGAGCTTGCGTGGCGCTTTGCTCTGCGCAGCGCTCAGCGTTGCTCCAGTCTCGCGAAAAATGTGGACAGTTGCGAGCGCTCGTGTCAAAGAGATCACTTATAATGCAATTACAAGGCATTTGTCCGGGGATTTTCCGGCAGCGAAATTAGTTAAAATGTCAGTGTGCTTTAGAACATTGAAAATAGTCTCAAATTTTTCGTCATCATGGTTTTACATATACATTATTGATATAATATTGACGTAATATTGTATATAGACATCTACCAATTTATCTCAATAACATCAGCACCTCGCCATTTTCCCAAATTCCCTTCAACTTCCTCCAAAAGCTCATTTCTCTCTTCTCGTCTTACAATGACAGCCCAAATGGCGTCGAACCTTTCCAGATTCGCCCTTCAATTGTGCGTATATCGAGGTAGGTATGAGTGTTACACGGTGAATCCCTTTTCAAAACACGAACACATCATTCAGACACACGGCATACCGTAAAATCCTGCAACACAATGCGCGGATCTGCCGCTCGCGCACGGATAGATTACCCGTATCCAAGAAATACGGCCGTATCCGACATCCGCGAATAAACCTCGCAATGTCTTAGAAGGAATTGAAGCTTTGCCCAACGGCCCGAGAAAAATCACGTAATTTTGAGGAGGAGAGAAAAAGAGAACGAAAGAGAGATGAGCGTGGCGGCTTTTGTTTTATCCAAATAAATCAGCATTTTTAGATAAAACAAGGGTTACTTCATTGATCTCTGCGATTCCTTTCTTATCCGAATGAAAGCTTTTGTTGGCGAATAATAATGATACCGTGATTCTTTTCAAGAGAAATTGAAGATGTAATAGAAGATATTCTACTTTTTCAAAATTTTATCGAAACCGATTATTACATACAAAAGACTTAAAATTGAATTTAACAAAAATTATTATTGTTTAATGCGTTAATAACATACTTTATTTAAGACTCGGGTGATAATGGCATATTTAATAAAATAATATGAAGAGATGAAAATTGTTTTTAAAGGAAATCGCAAAATAAATAATAAACTAGTTAGTGTGATTTATAAATTCTTCATTTTATTTTATTCAATAATACTATTTCTTTCTTTTTTATGAACCCGCGATAATTCTTGCATGATTATCCGTTATCAAAATCGTCTGAAAACTACCTTATTATTTTTCCATTCCAACAAATTTTCTCGTATCTCAATAAAAACCGTAAACTCAAAGTACGATATCCCGACGTTCCAGCCGTTGTTCCTTACATTTTTAAACTCCCCCTCTCCCTTTCCACCAACCGTCAAGACATCTTCTCCATCATCCACGCGCAAAAAGAAAAAA
>JAPYZA010001999.1:0-18753 GCA_030522685.1 Eupelmus azureus
AAAGAAAAATATAAAAATTAAAAATATTGAAATATTATCAAATGGAATTGATAATGCAGCATTAGATCTAGATTTTCCAGATAGACCAACCCCTAAAAAAATTAAAAAACATAAAGTAACAGACATGTCTAATGGAATTGAAAATGCTGCATTAGATTTGAAATGTTGCGAAGAGTTAACTCCAAAGAATACAAAGAAAAGAATAGAGAGTGAAATTTTATCAAATGGGTTTGAGAATCCATCTTTAGACTTACAATCTCCAATAAATGAAGTGAATACTACAACTGATTTTGAGGTATTAAGAACATCTTGTGGTGTAGAAAATAATGCACTTGATTTATCAGATGAAAATACAAGCAAAAAACGAGTAACTTTTAACGATGAAGTAGAATTCAGTGTTGATACTGTAAAAAAGAAAAAAAAGAAAAAGAAATTAGACAAGTATGAAGTGGTAAATGAAAAATTAAAAAAGACTAAATCAGTAGAACCTATAACTTTTGTTAACGAAGCATTAGATGAAGAAATAGCTAATGAAGAAGAAATTGACAATGAAGTAAATGAAAGAAAGAGTAAAAAATGTAAAAGAAAAAGACAGAGAAGAATATCACTGTTAGAAACTATCGAAGAAGTTCCTGAAGAAGAAGTATCAGAAGATAAAACTAATAAAAAAGATAAAGACAATAAAGATGTAGAGTTTGTAGGTGAATTTCCATGTGATGAAATACAAGAAATTAGAAATAATTCATTTAAAAAGAAATGCAAGAGAAAAAAGAATAAAGAAAATGAGAGTGAAGGCTCAACAGTAATTTTAATGGAAGAAAAAATAAAAGAGGAAGAAGAAACTGACATATGTGAGAAGCCTATAAAAATTAAAAAAAAGAAAAATAAGCATGTGGCAGAATCTGTCGAAGATGTAAAAATTAATACTGTTGTAGATGATCCTGAAAAAGAGAATCTTAAAAAGAAAAAAGAAAAAAAGAAAAAAACGCCATCAGATGAAGATGTAGTTAGTTTAGAAGAATTTTTAAATGAAGAACCTTCTCAAAACTTAAGGCCAAAAGTTGAAAAGAAAAATACAGAGTCTGCAACTCATCAAATAGAGAAACAAGAATTTGAAGACAACAGTAACGAAAATTCTTTTCAAAAATTTAAAAAATCAAAACAAGTTATGAAGTCAATGTTTATAAAAAATCCTACATTGTTATTCAATGGTTCCAATATCAATGATATAAAAGGGTATGGTTCACATGTAAACATTAATTATTAATGTTTTTTAAAGCTTTGCTCAAATTTTTGTACAGAATTTGAATTGTATGTAAATTTTTAATTAATAAGTTATGCTAATTATTTTGTTATTATTCGAATAAAATATTAAATTTATTAATATTGTAATATAAACTATTTTTACATAAATAATAAATATTTGAAAAAACTCTTTTTCATTAATAAAAGTACATAATATTTATTATATACTTATGCAATATTATTAATCTTTATCATATATCAAAATAAACTCATTGTTTAATGCCATAATCGAAATTGTTTTTTTCTATACTTAGTAAATTATGTTAAATAAAATGTTTATTTTATAATTTGACAAACGTTTTTTAAATTAAATTTAGTTATAACATTTCCAAGTTCTTAACACTAATTACTCGATTTAATTTTTCGCTATTAATATTAATTTATTTTTGAAAAAATTATTAAAAAAAATAGTTATTGATTTTACAGGGCAAACTTGTAAAAAACAGGGAATCCCACAATCTCGCTTATATAATTGAATTCACTACACATTTGAAAATCTATATATATATATCTTCTGTAAAATTTACCTAGCACTCGTGACGAGTTTAACCTATACCTACTCTGTTATTGCTCTGTCATTTAGAACTACGGCTGCATCTATTCGCCGATTATTTCAAATACGGTATTGAACATACACATAGCATCGCATTCAAATCTAAACGAATAAATTTATCCGTAACTGTACTCTATTATATCAAATAAATTTAATGTAAGTATGTTCCCTCCAATAATTTTGTAACTATCAAGAAGCCCTGTCTTTGTTAAAACTTGCACGAAACTATATGTGGACTCTTCCGATATACTTGGAATGTTCCTAGTAGTTAAGGGAAACACTGTGCGTTACTACGCCATTACTAAGATCAGATCTAAAATCTCCTGCATCTGTCGTGCGCGTCTTCCTGCACTCCAAATTTAAATCGGGATTAAATTGAACTATGATTGCCGTAAATAATAATCTATCTACTTACCATTATTCCCTATATCTTTAAACTTGATATCATCTTAATTAGAAGTATCAATTAGTCTCTGCCAACATTTGAATTAAGCTATAGATCTTCCCCCCCTGCAATAAGATATATTTTCGAATCCCTACCCAGAGTACCAAAGTATTGATTTTCCTGCCGTTTCAAAATTTCCCAATGATTTGGCTTGGCCAAGCCAATACCGTAACCTCAAAACAACAGTCATGAGCGCGAAAGCAACCGCCGACAAGATGCATATTCGTCACTGTATTCTTTACGAATTCCAGCAAGGAAAGAATGCCGCAAAAGCGTGCAAAAGAATTTGTTCCGTTCTCGGGAAGAATACCGTGTCTCACAAAACCTGCACGACTTGGTTTAAGCGCTTTAAAAAGGAAGATTTTGATCTGAGTGACAAAGCGCGTTCCGGGCAGCCCGTTAAATTTTCCGACGTGGATTTGGAAAATTTGTTAGAGGAAAATTCAGCGCAAACGCAGGAACAAATCGCGGATAAACTAAATGTCGATCGTTCTACTGTTACCAAGAGATTGAAGAAAATGAAGAGAAAAAAAGGGGTTGAGGAGACGCTTTCCGCGGATTGGAACGAATTATTGGAGATGCTAACGACGGAGGCGTTGAGCACGTAGGTCTTCTTTACTTATTGTAGATTACAAATTGCAAAGGAAGGACCTTTTTTCGAAAATCCTGGCCGGAAATGAAAAATGGATTTTATATGGAAATCCGAGACACTGGAAGTCCAGAATTCATTCGAGGAACTAGCTACGTCAATAATTAAATATTCGCCTGAATACTTATACATTCCAAGAATTACTATTTTCTGTATCTAGTGCAAAATGAAAAGTGTACTTCATTCGGAACTTTTAGAACTGGATCATTCGATCTCTGTAGATAGGTATAACAATCAATTAAATCGTGATTAAATAATATAATGTAGCAAAAAGCTCATTTACGGGGCAATACGGAAAAGTCATTCTACTATTTACTTATACATGACAACTCCTGTACTTATGTTACACGCGCGACTTACAGTACCTTAGCTTGAGCTGGGAAGTTCACCTTCGTGCGGTGTTCTCGCCAAATCTAGCTTCTTCTGATTATTATCTATTTCTATCAATGCACTTGTTTAATATTTAATATTCTTTATCAAGAAGCCTCTTATAAAATGTTGAAAAAATTAGAATATAAGAAAATTCGTCCATAATTCTATCGCTTCCTATCAGCCAACTTCCACATTGCGGCCGTATCCGAATGCTATCAAGATGAATGGCGGAAGATTACCGATAATAACACAAAATATTACCTGAATTATTACTTCTCTGTACCATTTTTAATAAATCTAAAAGTTATCAATAAATTGTTGAAAATTTATTTACACCTACTTAACATCATTTAAAATTATCTCGATATTTTTTCTTCATATGTATTTATATATAGTTTAGCACGCTCTATATGTTTTTATTATTATATTTTAATTGAATTTATTTGGTAAATAAATAAACATTTATTAAACCATTAGATTAAGAAAAATAAATATTTTTAAAAGATTTTTTCATTTGCTCAAATTTATAACATTATTTTTTATATAAATTTCATGAAAAACAAAAATTTTAATTTAATAAAAAAGCTTTATTTATCATAATTTTTATTTAAAATATTTGTTTTTGTGATTGTAATATTTAGTTTAAAAAAGCTGTATGTCAATGAATTTGTAATATTTTTTTTTTTTTTTTTTTTTTGGTGTCAAAAAATAAATAGAATAAACCTTACTATTTTTCTTTTATTATTTTGATTATAAATACATGTTTGAAACAAATTACAAAGATGTATTTAAAAATACATCATTAGCATTTTTATATGAAAGGTAAGTAAATAATGGTAGTTTTTTGTACAAAAGTAGCTAAAATATAGCAAATATTTTACTAGTACAAAAATTAATTTAGTTTGACACTTTCTTCTTATTTCTATTTAATATATCAGTATCACATTAAAATTGTCTTTGATCACAGTAACAAGTTATAATAACTTTAAGAACTTGCTATTTGAATACTGTATTACCTTTGGTAAACAGTTATACACTTTAACATTTTCAATAATTATCACATTAACATTTTTAATAATTATGCACTAACAAATTTCTCACTTGTTTAATAATCTTTTACCTACTTTCTTCTTTATTAGAAAAATATTTCTTTGAAATGTTTTATAATTTAATCTGAAGAACAAAAATCTGAATCTGCAGCAAAAGCCAATGTTCTAGCTTTGAATAATTGTTTGTACTTTCTTGTTCTTTTCTTTTCTTCATATAAAGCTTTTGAAAGTTGTGAAAATTTACGATTAGCTTCTTCTAATTGTTTTTTCATTTTCTCTATTTCTGAGTGATCTCGACAAGTTATTTTATTTGCATATATAAAACGAATGTGTGCCATAGAAGCTTTGGCATTACATTGTGGACATTTTTTCTCAGATTCATTATCAGAACTATCAGTATTATTAGAATTTAACCACTGTCTAATGCATTTATAACCAAAAAGATGACCACAGCGTAAAGAGCATAATCGATGGTCTCCAGTATTACTCCATGCTCCTAGACAAATTGGACACTTTTGTGATGGATCAACACTCTCTTCTCCATCTGACTGTTGAGTATCAATATCTAACTTAATTCGTTTTGCTTCTGTAATAAAAGAGTTATAACATTATTTATAAAATTTTAATTTATAAATAATTAAATTTAAAAAAAAGTTGTCAGATCTTCAAGAATTTTTATCCAATTTTTCTACATTCAAAGACGTACCATGTTCTACTTGTTCCTCTTCAAACTCATGATCAGAATCTGTTTGAAATGAAGTTTCAGAAACATCATTTTCATAAAAACCGTCATAAGCAACAGAGTCTCCATCCCCTGAAATTGATACATGAGCGTGATCCTCATAACCATAATCACTATCAATTAAACTTGTGTCCATATCTGCAATGGAAATTTCCGATGTATTTTCGTCAATATCATTGGAAATAGTTCTGGTGTCGAACTCGTCATCAGAATTATTCTCATTGTCTAAATTACTAATAATAAATGAAGGGACTCTGAAATTTAATAAAAATACAAATTAGAATAAAATAATTTATAATAATTTCTAATTGAAATAGAAAATTTATTTCTTACGCGTAATTATATGGAGACGCCATGGTATATTTTTATAAAAATCAATTTTAGAATTATAATCAGTTAATTCATTTTATCAAACAACAACAACTTTAATATTTAAGAAAGAACCTATTCTCATACTCAGAAATTTGCGAAAAATAAATTATTAAATAGGTAAAATAACACAACTGAAGATCGATGAGATATTAAATAACATAACCTACCGAAAATTCTTTAAGGAGTAAATTTCATCCTGCGCGCGCATAATTTTTAAACGATCACGTGATTAACAAATTAGAACTTCATAAAGGAAAATATAAAAATTATGAATTCTCATGCAGAAGAAAAAACTATTGATAAATTACAATAATTATATTTTTATATAGATTTAATGATTTTTCCAATATTCTTGTTTTCTACATTTATTATGAGTATAAATATATTATTTGTAATATTCTTACAAATATTTATAAAAGTCAATAACTTTCAATATACAATAAATTAAAAAACCTTTTTTATTAAAATAAATCAATGTTTTTTAAGTATGATTGTATTGCTATTTACATATGTGTATATCTCAAATCAAATATAAGATATTTATAAGATATTTGTATATACTTTAACAACTTCTTCCATTTTATCCAGTCTCTCATATAATTTACTAACTAACTCCATTTCTTCATCTTTTAATGTAGTAAAAACTTTTGGTATATATTCAACTTCAGCTTCAATAATTTTATAATTCAATGCTTCTAATTTATTTCGTACTTTAGACACTTCTGACGCATGAGATGTAAACTGAAAAAAAAAAACATTTTTCTGGAAAATCCGAACGTAAACAATTTATTTTACTAAGTAATTGTTTTATATTTCAAACCTGTAATAATTCTTTATCATTTTCTTTAATTTTCTCTACTTCCTCAGCACCAGCTTCAATTGCATCTTCAGTATTTTTGTCATAATCACGATCATCAACTTCAGTAAAAATTATACCTTTTTGCTCATACATTCCATGTGTTGGTGTTTCATTAGGTGCAAAACTACAGAATTAAATGTACAAAGTCATTAATACTATAATACTATTAAATTTAATAATATAAACATATATTATACATTTTTTTTAATTATTAAAATTAAAAATTATGAAAAAAAATTAAAATAAAGAATTATAAAAATAAAATATTTGTAGATTACTTTGTTTTCCGAAGATGAGTATTTAGAGTATTTCTTGTGAGTGATGGTTTATCTGTTAACAAATGGATTAAAACAACACAACCCGAAGGGCCTCTGCTTTCAACAATCACTGACTGAGTTGAAACTTTTGATTTCTGCATTTTTTCAATAAAATTTTTAATAGTTGCCATTGGCATTGAATTTTTTTTAGCTTGTTCTATAATTCTTGCTAGTTTTACATTATTCTCAGGTACTGCACTTTTTCCCTCTGTAACAAATTTTTACATATATTTATAATTACCTTTTTATAATTATTTTGGACGTATCTACTGAATTAAAAATTATAAAAGTAAACGAATCACAAAAGATTAAATTATAAGATACCTGCTATTGCTATTTTCATTTTCCTAGTGTAAATTTGTAAAGCTGTACTCCTTTCTTGATCTTTTGCCATTTTTGTATGTCTTATATTTGCCCATTTGCTATGACCAGCAAATCTTTTGCATTCTGTGTAATTAACTATATTTCTGTGTCGAAAGGCAAATTTTATAAGACTAGTCATTTTTGAGCAGTACAAAAACATAACCTGCATAATCACATTATGACATTTTCCCGGTTTTGGTAGAAATAGGGTTAAGATTATATATTATTTTTAGCGCGCTACTATAGATGTCGCAGGTTGACAAATAAATTTGAAAATTACTATTAGAATTTTAGGAGTAAGGTGTTTGTGTAATAAAAAACAATGATAACATTATTAGTCTTTTTATTAAGTAAATAAAAATCGTATACCAAATGATTGTAGACAAATATTTACAGGTATTTACACCTCACAGTCAAAAACACATTGAATATTTCATTAAAGAATAACTTAACATTAATTGGCACATATAAAAATTAAATAAATGCATGTACACCCTAGCCTGTAGGGAAAGTCTTATAAATCTGTTTTGTACTAAATATTAAAAATCGAATTTTTCTATCATTGTACTTTAATTCTTAATTACATTTCTGCTTCCATACTTCATCTTTATTTTTTAGTGTTTGAGAGTATTTCTAAAATAAACCAACATTAATTTTTATATTTTAGTGACTAAAAACTAAAATTATAAATAAATACCTACTTTTTTTGAAAACCAAACATATTCAACAAACTTTGTTGACCCTGAATTGTTGTAGTCTTTTTTGAACTACTTCTTACATTACGTCGACTTGAAGAACCTTGCTATTAATTTAAAAATAATAAAATAAATAACTATAAATAGAATAATTCTTTTACTAAAAATAAAATATTTTATTACCGAGGATTGGGATGACCTTTGGCTACTTTGAGATAAATTATCTCTTTTCAGTCTTTTGTCTGGACTTTCATATCTAAACATACTTGATCTACATTCAGAAAAAACTTTTCTAGTTATTGAAAATTCAAATTCTTCCTTTTCATTTGTTGTGCTGATTTCATTAATTTTTTCTGTTTCCATATCTTCACTGCATTGCAGTTGAATTGAGTGTGAATCTGTATTCTTTTGTACTGAATTATTATCTACAATATGGAGAGGTTCTTTTTCAGTCATAGAAACATCACAACTTGAAGTATTCATTTCTTTTTCATCACTAGATCCTTTATATCCACTGTCTTTATTAAGATTATCTTTTTCTCCCAAAAGCTGCAAATGTTAAATTAGATAAATTTCAAAACAATTTTTTTCCAAAAATTTGAAAAATCAAAATCAAACCTACCTCTTCATCTTCAAACTCTTCAGTTTCAGGAATAATGACCTTTTGGTCAGAGATGTTCAAATTCTCCTTATAGTCTTCATTGTCCACATTAACAACCATGGACTCTGCAACATCATTTGACTCCTCCTCTTTAGCTTTAGTCTTCGGCTCAGGAGCAAAGAATTTGCTTTGTGCTACGGCTGAATCATCAATCACAGTCGGTCTAAGGCGACTCCTGATCGGAAGTCGCCTCCTCACCCTCTGCAATAAACTTGGGGAAACTTCACTCGAATCATTTGACTTCATGAAAGGATTTGACCTTCTAACGAGTATAGGCGACGTATGTTCGTCCGATGAGCAGGTATCCGGTTTAGCTGGTACCGCTTTGACTGGTTCCACCGAAGTTTTTGCTTCATGTTTGTAAATCTGCACGATTTCCTCCATCTCCATCTCGCATTCTGAAATTAAAAACAGAATCTTATATTACTCTCTCATAAGAAAACGTTAATACTTATTCTCATCGAAAACTGTAATTTAAGGAAGACACATAATATAAGTACAACATCAACCCAAGCGCTTCATTCAAAACCCGCGCTGTTCTCTCGTCACATGGTTTGTCCAGAGGGGGTCGCTGCACTCGCGCGTGTCCGTGGGTCCGTGCCTCCTCGCGTCTCTCTCTACATATATATGTATATACATTCACATCCGCGCAGTCAAGTCCGCTACTCCGCTGGAAAACACAACATGGCGTCGTCTATTCGCGCACACTGCGCAACAGCAATTTGATTACCGCAAGTTCACGGCACATCGACTGTGTATACACACTCATACAACTTAGAGCAGCAGCTCTCTCTCTCTCTCTCCCGTGTGTGGAGCTCGCATCTCGTCGTGCTTGGCATTGTGAGAAGAGAAAATCCACACCGAGCGCGTCCCTTATCACTTCGACCTACAGACACCACAGCCATAATCGCCGCATGTGATCCAGAGTAAAGAAGAGCCGAGGGTGCAACGGGCTTGCTTATAGCGCTAGAAAAATACGTTCCTGTGACGCAACCGCGGGGGGGAGGAGGAGGTTATGGTTGCCTGCCGCTCCTGCGGGCGGAACATAGCGTCCGGTACCATTCGATGTTCCAAGTGCAGCACGCCCTTCCATTTGTCCTGCTCGCATAGGTATAAGATATCACCGGACGGTGTCTTCAACGTCTGCTGCGGGCCCGCCGACGCCGCTTTCCCTGGCAACGGTACCTTTCAGATGCGCACTCGCAATCGCAACAAGCGCAGACAGCCGCAGCAGCAGCAGATTCAGCCGCAGCAGCAACAGACAAATAATCAACAGTCCAAGGACGATAGCATGCGATACGGAAAAATTCAGAAGACAACAGACTCTACAATGGGAATCAACGAGAAACCTAACTTACATATTGAGGATGAGCCTAACATTTGTTCCGAGGTAAGATGTTGGGGATGATTGTTTGCTGCTGAGATTTACGTAGGTTTTGAGGGGTTTGGGAATTTGTTTGTGCGATTAGGTTGATTGATTATTGTTGGGGTTGTGCGTTGGTTATTTAGCGTATTGCTTAGAGTGAGAAATCCTTTTGCATGTAATGTACAGTTTCACTGAGAAGTTGAGACTGGGTCAGTGATATTGTTGTGTAAAATATTCAGGCAAGAGGATGGTGAAAGTTTTTGTTTTGATAAAAAGAAGCTTAAATTTAATGATTTTAATGTGTCCTGCAAATTATTTAACCAGCAGGTTTTAAGTATTCTTTACATATAACTGTAAATGTAATATTGACTTTACTCCTATCGGTCTATTAACATTTTTGTTTCAGATTATTCAAGAAGATGAAAACTTCCAGGACAATGAAAATAATTTAAGTAACTTTAACAGTGAGCTTCGTAACTCAGTGGAAATATTAAACGAATCTGTAGAGAATGAAGCAGATCAATCAGAATCACACACCATAAATACAAATTCAAATATTGCAAACATAGAAGCAAATAACAAAATAACACTGGAAACTGTGTGGCAAGGAATTTCATCACTTCAAAATTCAATTTCTAATATTTCCAACTCTCTAGATACTGTGTCTAATCAGTTAAATACAATTGATCCCCGCATTATTGAATTAGAATCAAGTCTCAATACAATTAAAGCTAAGACTACAAATATTGACAACATGCAGAATGATGTTAGTGGTCTAAGAGGTGAACTTGAACACATTACAAATGAATTAGAGAATCTGAAATCCAGTCAACAAGAAAAAGCCTTTGACATTGGTGAAATTTTCTCAGAAATAAGAGAGAGGGACATAAAATCAAGAAACATCCTCATTTATAATGTACCTGAGGTTCAGTTAAGATTATCTCAAGATTACTCTACTTTAGAGGAAATCAACAAATTCAATGCACTGATGTCCGCAAGAGACAAGTCACGGGCTAGAGAAATTCTTGAACCAGTGCCCAATATTGACTTAGATGAAATAGAAACAAGGCGTTTAGGCCGAGTCAACAATCCAAATTATGTTCGTCCACTTAGAGTTACCTTACAAAGCAGGGATGATGTTATTACAGTCATGAAGAATAGAAGTCTAATAAATAAAACATATAGTGTTAAGACAGATTTGACAAAACTACAACAGAAAAAAATCAAGACACTTAAAGAAGAACTCGAGAAAATGGCAGAAAATCAACCACATCCAACTATGACTATTAAGTTTATCAATGGAGAACCTAAGCTTGTACCAATTGTTAGGAGAAACCTAAAAAATGAATAATAAGGTATTACAAAATGAGTGAAAAAAATTGTGAAATCAACATTTGTTTTCTACTTGAATAGATCATATTTAAGTGGAGTACAATTTGGCTATTAACACTCTTTTGATCGTTTAGTTAAACTAAAAAATTAATTCACGTTTTGAAAAAGAAATTGGATCTTTAGTTTAAGTGACTTTTAATCTATTACTTTTTTATATATATTTTTGACTTTAAATAAAATTAAAATTTATAAGCGTTTGTTTCTTAAACTATAATTATTAATTATTTGATTACATTAATAATAGTAGTTCTACTATTTTTTTTGAAAAATGTAATACCTTCTTCAATTTCTCTACTTAAAATAAGGTATTTAAAATTTAATTGTCAAAAGCCATAAAACTTTACTCTGATTTGAAACTGTAATTAAAGCTCATCTTTTTAGAATAATTGAATTCTAAACGATCAGAAAAGTTTTTTTTTTATCAAACAACAATACAAAAATAAACTTCTATAATAAACATAAACATCATATATCTCTTGTCTTAATACATTTACACAATGCTCTAGACACAATTCATTTGCTTAGAGCACCTTTAGAATTAGAAAAAAATGTGTATTTACAAAGAGATACAAAGAAAATAAATTTCAAATTAGTTTGACATTGTGTCTCATGAAAAGACTGTGACTAGATTCTTATTTCATTTTCGTCTTTTTTAAAAATATAATCATTAGATTAAAATGGTAATTATTAATTGTACTGATGCTGTGTAAATGGTAATCAGTTAAAGGCATGAATGTTTTTGAAAAATTAAAAGTAATAACTCATAAAAACGTATAGAAATTCAAAAATAAAAAATCTTAACGTAAGAAAAATTTTACAATCCAAATAAGATATTTTTTAAAATTATAAAATAGAATTTTAATTTCCTGAAATTGTTTCTTTATAAACAAGTTTAAAATTCTATATTAAAATTTAAAACAACTGCTTTGCATAATATGGAGGTTTAATTTCTCTTACTTTTGTATTTATCAATTTTATAATATATTCACTAAAATAGTTTTATTTCTATAAAAATGAATTTGATAAATCTTGTTTAAATAAACTCAAACTCATAAAATTATGACAATATTTAGAAAAATTAAATATTCAAAAACTTTGAGTTTAATATTTTGATTCATTAAAAATCTATCCTATTATTTTAGTCTTCTGGAAAATTATGTCAAACCCAAAAATCTTAATAAAATAATAATTAACTTTAATTCAGAAAAACGCAGATACTTTTACACTTTTTTATCTTTTTAAAAATATTCTTTTTGCAGAAAAGATTGCATTAATAGAAAGTTTATTAAATCATTTATAAAATTTTATCAGTTTTTATCTTTCCCAAAAGCATACATAAAATACACATTTATAAAAAGTAAATTATACAATATTTAATGTATTAAATGTACTGATTGAAATTATTTATTTACCAATTAGTAAAAAAGACACTATTATTCAAGAATACGTAGGTAACAAAAGTAGTTTTATTATATAAGGCGATCAAAACTTGTACGTTAAATACCATTACACATATAAATGTAAAAATAGATTATTACTTTTGAATAGATATTATTTTATTGTTTGAATATTTTGAAAATAAATTACAGAATGCATTTTAAACTGACTTTCAATTATTTTTTTCAACTCTAAAATTGATTTTAATAGATACAAATTATTTTTAGTATTTCAAAACGGTTATTAATTGCCCTATTAGATAATAGTTTATCTTATTCCTTTAAACATTAGTTTGAATTTGAATTTTTACTTATATGGGATTAATACAGTAAAAATTAATAAAACAGAAAGTTTACCTTCAAATGTTCGCTTCCTTGGTGTAATTTCTTTTTTTAAAGAATCCGTCCTCATCACAACAACTTGACCTCGTGTAGATGTAGTCACTGCAGGCAATTTTTTTTCTTTTTTTGGAGTTACTTGTGGTTTTTTTTGGCCGATTTCCTTAATTGTAAAATTTGTTGACCAAATGCTTGGATGTTTTGCTACTGGTGTCTCACTCCATGAATTCGTTCGTTTTGAGCAAGGCTTTAAACAAAGTGTTAAAAGATTATATTTAAAAGTTAAATGACTTCAAAATATTTTCATGTTACTACAGCTATCAAAAACTTAAACTAGAAATTAATGTTTTTCACAGATTCATAAAAAAATATCTTTCAAACTATTGAATTGGTCTGTTCAAAAAACTTAAAATAATATAAGTCAGCATTCATTATATTTCCTATTAATTATTAATTAGTACTTATCACAATTGAACAACTGACCTTATCGGGATCAAAGTTATGGAGTTTCTCATATGTAAAAGGATCGCAATTGCCAAGAGCGAGCTGCCAGGCGAGCTCTGCGTCGACTTCTGTACCGGCATGCTTGAGCTGTTCCGGAGTAACTTCTGTGGTAGGTGGAGTCAGGCGCACTTGCTTGCGCTGTAGCGGACAGTAGACCAGCTGGTGTTTGAAGGTAATAAGGGCACACATGAAACCGTCACGGTATTCTTTCGTAACCACGAGAGACTTCATATTCAGACTTGAAGCTAGCCGCTGAAGAGCCTAAAAAGATTTTAATTTCTTTGTTACTATGAAGACGTTTAGCTATTTCAAATTTTATTTATTTTAATTTGTAAGGCGTAAAACCGTTAAAGTATTTTTAAATGCTAAGTTTACATTTTGTTTAACTAGTTCAACTGGGTTGAAGAAATTCTGAAATATATATGCATTATAACTCACATTATAGATATTATCATCAGTATTCTTAACAATAAATTTGCAAGCTTTCCCTAAACCAATACCAGGTAGAGAAGCCAAGTAATCACAGCCAGAAAGGATACACATGTACCGAAATTTGTCCATGTGAAAATTAGGCAGTCTTAATCCCATAGCTAAATGTAAACGATCTTGCTCAACCAAGACTCCGTGTCCATATAAATCCATTTTAAAAAAAATCTGAAAATGTGCAACAGATATCAAAAATAAATTTTGTTTAATAAAAATTTCTGTTTGTTAGTACATTATTAATAATTTATGTAATAAACTAAATTCATACCTCAGAGTATCTGTACTATCTATTATTATAATAGATATTCTTATTTTACATCATTTATAATTATTAAAACTGACTTGTTCATTTAGTTACAAATTTTTCAGTTTTTCATAAATTAGCATTTAAATATATAACATATTTTTCTAATAAGTTATTACATCTAATAAGGGTGTCATAAAAGACCGATTTGATGTGTGTTTCTTCGTTTTACTTGAACTATTAAATATTAATAATATTCATAATTTGTCTGAGATGGTAAGTTTTGAATGTAAAGATACATAATTAAAACTTAAAAGCCAATGGTTATAAAGAGTTCATAGAACTCAAAATTTGTTATTTTGAAAATTATTAAATCAAAATTAATATCAGTAACATTGAACAATATTTTTGTTTTTCAACTATATATCCATTAAAATTTTACTAGAATAACAAATTTAATTTTTCAATCTAAATTATAGATGTTTAAACTTTTTGATATTATTAATATATTTTTTAAATATTTCATTTAAAAAATTATAATCAGTTCAAATTGATTTGATTGTGAAATAAAACCATTAACTATACTTCACTTATTGAGATTAATCAATAACGATTTGTATAATTAAAAATTATATTTAATTATATTTAATTAAATTTTTTGATACGATAGTCTAATAAATTCTATTTCTGATTTAAATCTCTATTACAAAAATTAGAAGTGATACCTTTTT
The DNA here is from genome assembly GCA_030522685.1 of Eupelmus azureus. Lineage (NCBI taxonomy): Eukaryota > Metazoa > Arthropoda > Insecta > Hymenoptera > Eupelmidae > Eupelmus > Eupelmus azureus. The sequence goes on from JAPYZA010001999.1 coordinate 14,881, forward strand.
GCAACCAAATAACGTAAGATCACTATCTTCAGTTATAACAACATCAGCTATTCCAGATATATTGAGGTAAGCAAGTTGAGCATCTGCTTCATAAGGAGCTACAATGCAATCAACATTATGGGCTTGACATTCTTTCATTACTTCCAAGGCCATTTTATGACTAACATCAAGGGATCTCCTCAAAAGATTCTTTCCTTCATAAGTTTTACCCATTTTTATTAATTCTGCTGCTCTCTTTCGATTTGTTTCTCTTGCTCTAATGAAAGAATAAAACAAAATATTAATTTTTAACTTAAATATTACGCAAGTTTTAAGAAATAAACATTTCAGGAATACAAAAAGCTATAATTTTAAATTAACAAATGGTTTTATAACAATAAATAATATTAATTATAAAAAAATCTATTTCAAAAATTTTAGAAGAAAAATTTTTGTTTTGTAAATCTTATGAACTTTCACTGAATAAAATAATGTAAATTTTATTGTTACTCATTTATTTAATACTTAAATTATTAAAATTTAAGGAATAATTTTCTATTTTTTATATAAATTAACAAAATTTTAACTTAGTTGATCTAATATCTTTCGGTTTAGTAGCCACTTTATCAAGTATCTAATATAATCGACAAAATGATGTTAAATAACTCACTCTCTTCTCTTTACTTCAGTTTCAGCTTTAGCAGGAAGATGCCTACCATCAAAGACTAGAATTGGCTTTATATTATGACTAAGTAACATATTTACAAACTTCATACAATATTTAACATATCTGAAACAAATATATAAGAAATGAGATTAAAAGTATAGGTATTAAATTTAAAATTAAGATTAATAAGATTTTCATTCTTAATTTGTAGGATACTTTTTTCTTATTTGGATTTTATAAATAAACTATGAAATTAAAAAATAAATACATTTTAAATAAAAATTTACTACTTACGCATCAGTTGCCTGGCCCATTATAATTTTATCAGCACACGAAAAGGCACCTTTGTGTAGCCAACAATAAGTATCAATAGCAACAGTTCCCCCAGAAAACTCAGAAATGTTTGTTTTCTTTGATGACTTCTCCAAAAATGGAATAAGGCCGGTAATTCCCATCTGAAAAATTTTTTTTATGATACCTAATAAGTACATAAATATTAAGATGTGGATTATATAGCTATTTGCTAAGGATTATCGTAGCTATAAAAGTAAAAGGAAAATAATACATATTATAGAAACATTAAAAAATATATCCAAAAGAAAAAATTTAATATACAATAGTCAAAATATTGCCAATAATTAATCTAAAGTAATCAATAATATAACTAATTATTTACACATTATTAGATGCCCAAAAAATTATTAACAAGTAAACAACAGAAATTATTAAAAGCATACTACAAGTAGTAAAACCGTCAAAACAGTAGATAAAAATAATAAATGAATTACCTTTAACAAAGTATATCCTCCAAAATGCTAACGGGATTTTTATAACCTCAAACGAACTGACGTATTAATGACATAAAACTATAAACAACACAAGAATCGAGACGACGGAGATAAACACACATAAATACTACGCGATCAACAGCTAAATTCTTTTTGCCATTGTCTCTCGAATCATAAAGAATCGAGGGTCAAAAAATGTTTTCTCCAAAGCTACACAAATGCAGACATCAGAAGGAACAAAAGCGCGCCAATCGTGATTTTGTTATCACATAAACGAGGACTGTAAGTGACGGTCACATTTTGACAGCAAAGTATGCGCTGGCAATAATTAATCTATGCGAATTTATAAATCGTTCAGTGTATTTCTACTATTTCTTACAGTTTTGACGGTAGTGTGACGTAATTATCGGTTTATTAAGTACCGCGAAATTCAATTGTCTCAACGTTGCCATATCTTACATGTTGCATAAAACCATAATGTAGGTAATTGGTGAAAAATTGTTTAACGTTGAACTTTCATGTTTTGCAACATGTGCTACTTTTCTGATGAAAAATTCATTACGCTGCGCATTATATACATATTCAAAGACTGTACATAAACGAAAACTTACTACTCTTGTTGTTTTTATATCGAAGCAGTAAAACAGGATAGATGGAACAAATTCGTTACAGGGACGAACTAGCAACCCATCAAATACCTCATATAGGTATAATGTAACATGCTTTTACAATTTTAAATGCATTTAACTATGTCTAAAATAACTCATAACATAATTTCATATACTACCTTATCTAAAAAATAAAAAATTTACTAAAATTTGATTTTATCTCAATAATAGTAGGTCCTCGTGCTTCAAAAATTAATACCCTGTATCCTACTCCAGAAATCAACGAATCATTTAAATGTCAACCGTCAAGTAAACACAACAGTCTCTCTCCCTATTCCTACCATTTGCAAACCTACCTATCACAAATCCCTACCTAAAAATCCTAAACAAAAAACTTCACAAAACAAACCCGTTCAACCCCAAATATCTCCCCCTCCATAAAAACAAATCCCGTTTTCGCACACGCAGCGCGAGCTGCATATATCCTCTCGCTACCAATCAGCGGCGAGCTTTCGAAAGTCATCTGTTTTCACCTAGCGCGCGGCTGGTACCGCACGTGTCGTTATTATATATATCGTCCATAGCTACTCTCTCTCTCTCTCTCTCTCTCTTCTCTCTCTCTCGACGGCTCCGTTCCTCTGTGTATACACATCATCAGCCATGAGCGCCGTTTGTTTATACGGCTCGTAAAGGGACTTTTCTCAGGCATGTCCAACAACATCGAGGTGGCGATTAAGGTGAGGCCACCGCTGGAGCCGGAGAGGGCCGCGGGCCTCAGGCCCCAGTGGGACGTCAGGAGCTACGCGATCGCCAGGCTCGCCGAGCAGAGCCTCAAAAGGAGGCGCGCCGACGCCGAGAAGTTCCACTTTGGTTAGTTGCTGATACGCTTTCGGATGGTGGCTTTTTTTTCGAGAGCTTTAAAGTTTTGGGGATAGGAGAGCTTGAGGAATGGAGAGGAGGTTGATGCCAGGGATGATGAGAGAGATGGTTTCTTGTGGGTTTGGTTGGTTGGTCTGTCGGGGGATGGTGGATGAGGGATTTAGATTATTGGGGTTGGTTGTGGGGTAGTGTCATTGGTTTTGGAATGAGGTTTCATAAAAATTTGATTTGAAAAAAATACATTCTTTGGAATAGAGTTATTTAATGTGAGATTTTGTAGTGAAATTTGAAAATTCAAGATCAATTTTGTACGCAAGACTATTGCAACACTATCACACGGATGTGTCTTGCATGATTTTAATTTTGACTATCTCAAAAGATTAGGATAAAATCATTGATAAACAAAGCTTATCTTAAGTTAAAGTATATACTTTAGCAAAGTATTACTATTAGCAAATAAATATTTATTTGCTAGTGAAGGAATATCAGATTTTTATATTTAAATTTTATGACTGTATTTTTGTCACAGATTATATCTTCAACGAGGAAAGCAGAAATAATGATGTTTTTGAAAGAGTTGTTAAAAGAATAGTCAGTTCAGCAGTTGATGGTTACAATGGCACTATCATTGCTTATGGTCAGAGCAACTCGGGGAAAACTTATACTATGAAAGGGACAGCTGATGATCAAGGAATCATACCACTGGCTATAGAACACTTGTTTCATCAAGCTGGAAAATTGCAACATAGAAAATTAGCTTTTAGAGTATCTTATTTTGAAATATATAATAAGAAAGTCAATGACTTACTCAATATCAATAATACAAATCTTCAACTTAGAAAAAGTTTAAACAGTCTAGTGCAGGTCGTTGGCTGTAAAGAAGAGCTAGTGAATGATGTTGAAAGTGTATTTCGTATTTTAAGAATAGGAGAACAGAACCGAAAAACTCATG
>JAPYZA010002000.1:0-26774 GCA_030522685.1 Eupelmus azureus
AATCGCAAAACGTAAACCTTGACGCCTTCGCTCGCCTCGAGCCATTGAACTCTAGAATCGTTGGCTCATTGCTGTGTGTACGAGTGAGAGAGAGCGTATATAAAGTGAATCATGAAGTGCAAACAAGCGCTTTAGCATAGGTACCGCGGCGCGGCTCAACCCTCGCCTCGCGATTAGCTTCCGAAAATAGCATCGCGCGCGCATTAATAACCTCGGCTCGGTTAAAATTAGCATTTCTTATACGTCGCGTCATCCTGCGTGTGTACATACATTCGCCCATACGATTGCGCGCTGCTCGTTTTCTTTTATCCCCGGCGAGCACGTGCTTATATACGTGTGTAAAACCTCGACCTTTGCCACTTGGGATAGTGCGTGAATCGACGTGAGGTGTGTGTAAATGGATCGATATGCATCGTGGAACTTTTTTCTTTCTCTCTGTGGAAGAGGATTTGAAGTGGTGAGAGGAATGGTATATAGAGAAGTGGTGGTGTATGCATGTTGGGGTATATATGCGGAAAGACGGGAGATTCGCGAGCGGCTTGTAAGGCTGTGTTATTATATTAATGAGGAGAAATATTTTATGACACTATTTCTGGGAAGTTTCGCGGACCTCTGAATGATTGATGCTGTAGGGACTTGCGAAGAGAGGTTTTAATTATTAATTTTATTGTATTTAACGTTTTCGCGCTTGATCTTTGTTTTAGTGATGATAGGGAGAGAAAATAGAGGCGAAGTGTTATGTTGAATAATAAAAGATTTAGTTTATGTTAAAGGTATAAGCAAGATTTATTATTTATTTATTATAGATATTTTATAGATGGCTTTTAATGAAGGAAAGGATTTTGATATTTAACATTAAAGCAACCTTACGCAAGTGTTTTATTACGCGATTCTGTTATTCACGTAAATAACAAAAGCCGCAGTCTTTCCGACTAAACTTAAATACACTCGATAACACCTAAGAAATCTACAAAAAATTAAAAACAGGCTTAACAATATCAAAATAGGCTTAACAATTCTAAATTTCACAGAGCCCCAGCCGAGCGGCGAACTCTGCTCTATAATAAACAGAATCGCCGTTATCGCCTCCAGCGCGCTTCAATCTCAAATCAAAACAACTCCCCAGGTATACACATCCGGCAGTAATAAAGTTAAAGCCGCGCTCTCCGCGGCTGGATTCGAGCGCGTCGCGCAAAAAAAAGTGACGCAGCGATCCAAGTCCGCGTTCGCTTCGCAAACAACAGGTGATAAATGACTCGTCATCCTCTCGCGATGAGCTGAGATTTTATTTTGATACATTGAAAAAGTAATTTTGAAAAAGGTTTTAATGTTGGGCTATTGTTGAAAGTGTAACTTTAGATGGAAGCTGTTATGTCAGTGAGTCAGTTACGCCATTAATGGTAGTTTATATCAACTAGTTTAATATCAAGCCGCTGGCGCGAGCGTAAGCGTAGGGGAAAAAATTCCCTCCAGCTGTTTTTTTTTGTGCTGTGAATCAAGATGCAAGATTTTTCTCTGGCTGTTGTAACGTACAAGGCGGAGTTATAGGCTACTGCACGTATAGCACCGATGGAATATGAATCTACTTTGTCATTTACGAGCTTTTCAATGTAGTATATTGACGTTCTTGCAAGTTTTGAAAATATTCAAGGTACGTTTGGCGCTTAATAAAAAAATTTAATGATAAAAATTAGTTTGTCAAATTTTTCAACCATACTTTTTTTTTAACAAACCGCTCGTTTTCAGCAAGCAACTTCAGTTAATAATCTTCGTGGTTTCCCGGAGAAAACCCGAACACAAAAAACTTCTCACTCCATACTATCCTCGATCTTTAAAAAGCGCGAAAATCTCCCTTTCGAAAGGCGCAGCTTTTCATCCCACGACTTGCGCACTATACATCCAGCGCGCTGCAACAAGCAGCAGCGCCGAGGCTGGCTACGTACGATGATGTAACGAGCATAAAGCCACCATAAAAGTCCGCCCGCTCGCGCAAGAAGCCCGCGGTTCATTAACGCTCCGCTAGATAGAAGAGATAAAGAACAAAGAAGGAAAAAAAGCGCGGCTCTCTGGTATCGCATCGCTCTGGCAGATGAGGAAGAGATTGAAGAAAAATTACGCATGAGAAACTTTGAGAAATTTATATGTATGTAAACATCGGGATGATTGAGCGAGCGTATGACAGTCTTATCTTTATATATTATGGTCACCTGTAAGTTTTGAACAGGCGAAAAACTAAATAGATTCGATAAAAAAAAGAATTTCGAGATAGGTCGAGTGCTTGTATTAGTAATGAGCGCGATCGAGATTACAGTAATCGACGCTTCCGCAAACTTTGAACAAAGACGTTTATTTTATCCCTGTTTCATTACCACTCGATTATCTTTCGTCAGAGCTTTCATGATTCGCGTCATAACAATATTTCGATAGTCATTGCATAAGTGATTATACATTAAGCCTGCGCAAAGAAAGTGTGTAAAATTAATGCGTATATAGATTTCATATATATGTATATTCACACTCATCTCTTATTAAAGCCCCAGCGTTACTTCTTCGAAATTTATTTCAATTGCACAATTCCCAAGTGAATCATTGCAGCTCCGCGCTGTATAAATACAGCGCTCGCGCTCTTTGTTTTGTTAATAAACAAACCAGATAGCGAGCGTTACGACAGCGGCTCTTTCGGAACGCTCGACGTGCCGCGCGACGAGCAGCTTTGTACAATAATAATTTTTTACGAGCGAGCGCAGCTTTTGCACTTGTTGGCCGTGAAATTAAGCGCTTCTTCGAGCGGAACGGCTGATGTCTGACCGAGTTCTGCTTAGTGTGTTTCTTTTGTTACTTACGATAATTTTTTAATTTTTAAATGTTAATTTTAAATTTATTATTTGATTTTAATTACGCCCGGTAGCGTGCAATAAATATTTAAAAAAGTAATTCTATAATTAATTAATTGAAGAAAGGTCAAAACTACAATATTTGAGACACTACTTAACGAACCTACCGCTACATCGCATAAAAAATGCCATAGATGAATCAAAATCCCAAAGCAACTGCTACAATATATTTCAACAAATCTCAGCACTAATCCGACAAGTCGAAAAAAAGTAACTTTCACAAAATAACATGAGCTATTTTTCCCCTCGAAGCACATCAGGCGAAAAAGAAGGAATCCGCTTCTGGAGGCTCTCTGGAAAGCTCGCTTGGCGGAGGCTTCGATAAGTGCATTGGCTCGCGCTGTGGCTTCCTCGCTGAGCGAGCGCCTGAGGTCAACGAGATAAGACAACGCGCGCGACGCGTTATTTACCGACCGAGAGAGCTTTTAATTTTTTTGCGAGGCGCTTTTCAGTTTTACGGATTACAGGAGACACGAGAAATGGAGGTTAATGCGGCTGAAAGTTATGTGTTCTAGGGAATGGTGAGGTTGGAGTGATTAGATTTGAAACTAAGTTGAGGATGGATTTTTTATGTAGAAATATGATTTGATTGACTGTGACTTGTTAAGGTAAGTGAATAATTTGCTTATTTTGAAAAATTACTGTAAAGTTGATATTTAATATTTGTTTTTTGATTATTTTATTCAAGTTGATATTTAAGATTATACAAATCATTTTTAAAAAAGCTTGTCCTTACTTCACCATTAAAAATACTATTTTTGTACTGCATAACGTTTCGTAGTGAACTATCCGTTCGCTTCCTTCCCAGTGAACATGGTTACACAACGTGTAAAATTACATTTTAGTCATCTCTAGATGAAGCTTGAAAAGCTTGCCTTTGACGTGCATGTAGAAAGTTCGTTAGCAAGCTTGAGCCGCGCTGAAAATGAAGATAAATGACTTACTATAGAACTCAAGCATTGCAGAAAGTCTGCTCTTGATGAGTTTCATAATCGAAATAAAATGCAGTTTGCAATTTTCCAAAGGTAGCATAGACAATTATTCTGAATTCATATTATTCTATTGGTAAAACGCACTAATGTAACTTCTAATTTTAGCACTGATTCGCATCTGCACTGACGAAGATTATTACTTGAATCAAATAGAAAGGTCTGATAATTGATGTGTATTTTAAGTAGAAATCCAATTACTTTTGATAGGCTAAATTTTCTTACAAAATTATATTAATTTTTTTCGAATATAAAATCATCTTGTGTTTAAATAATTTATTTGTTAGAATTAAAAGTTTGCTTGATTTTGCTTTTTTACAATAAAATGATATCCATACGTTTTAATAAAATAAATTCTCAGAATCAAACGGAAGTCTACTATAACTGGTGATAGATTTATAATTTATTTTATTTAAAATTTATACCTCAGCAATAATATATTTTACTCTTTTATTTATATTTTTTTTTTAATTATAGGCAATTATTAATTTTTATGTATTAATAAATATTACATATTTGCATTTATAATTATTCTATAACACTTCTATTAATGATTTTATAACGTTATTTTGTAACCCTAGTATTATATGAATAGTTATATAACGATAAGAATGAAACTGGACTTTAATTTATACAAAGACTTTTTTTCCGACGTTCAGGTAAGATGATTTTGCTTGGCCCAGCGTATTCTTAAAAAAATTTAGTCTCTAAAAATTATTCAAGCTAAGATTAAAAGCACTTTAACCACACGATCAAAAATCCGTTCAAATTCATCAAAAGTTATATATTTGAAAGAGTGTACATTCAGCTACACATTGTGTGCAATACTATTTTCCCCAGTTAGATTTATTACTATATACATTTAATTTTACACAAATTACATCAATTATCTATTTTCGTACATAAAATTTACATAACCCAACATTTTTATATATTAATTTATTAAAAAATAATTAGATTTAAGTACCTTTCAATTTATTTTCAAACGAAGTTCTTGAACTTAACCTAATATAGCCTCTATTATTATATATAAGAAGTACCCTTTTAAAAAAGCTTATAAGAACTTCGAAAACAAATAGTATTTTTTTTTTAAATAATTTTCAAAATTCTTATACTTATCTTCAAATAGGAACATTCAAGGTTTTAATAAATCAATTAGTTTTAAAATGGTATAAATAGTCGTATATAACATTTGAGAATATAAACCAAGCTTTTCTCTTGAACAAAAATAACCTATTATTGTTGGCAATATAATTATAAACTAGTACTTAAAAAGTACTTTTTCAAATTTGAACAAAAATTACTCATTGATTTTCTGACGTCAAACTGTTTTTTAGACAGTGTCTATATGCATATTTTAATCAAGTCCCTATATGAGAAATACAATCTACGGAATCAACTTTTGAAGATAGTGTATAGCGATTCTAAAAAAAAAATCAAATTGCCTGTATCTCACGCATCATAAAAACCTTTGAATAACCCCGCAGGCCGTTCTCGTATATACGTCTCGACCAATAACCCGACACATCGACCCGGCGCTCGAATATCCGATTTTAGACTGCAGCCTGACAATCAGTGTTAATGGCATTTTCGATTCTACTCTCACCATCTCGTCTTTTTTCGTTTTCCATTATTTCGCTCGCAATTACACTCACAAAAATTTATTTTGGATACAAATTATATCCATTTGCCTCAAGTTGATTTACGTTATAAAAAACCGTCAAGATAGGAAAAAATTCTTTTGATTTCTTTCCACTTATTTCAAGAAGATTCCCATTTGAATTAAGTGAAAATCTTCTTAAAGCCAATGGACAATTTTTTTAACAAATTTTCATTATATTAGAAAGATGTATTTATAAAACGCACGTGTACACACATATACACACACCAGTGAAACAAATAAATAGAATGAAACAGTAACTTTCCCAATAATCCAAAAAAGAATAATCTGAATAAGTTATAATTCTGATATTTTATAATTAAAATACGTAATATTATTTTTAACTTGATCTCAGGGTGATCATAACTGCTTCAAGCGGATTGTTTCAAGAAGTGGTTTTTCTTTAGAAACAAGAGAATATCCAATTCTTTACTTATATCTATATCTTCATACATCAAAATATATTCAGACCTTTTGCGTTAAATTACATTTTTCTGAGCATAATAATTATTACCCACATTTCAAGAAAAAGTGTCCGATTTCGAAAATAGCCGTTTAATGCCTAATGATACATGCGCGCTGCTTCGGTAATTACGAGAAAGCCGTTCAACCATTTCGCTGATTGCATTAATTCGAAACGAGAAAGCCGAATTTTCGGGCAGCCTGTAGCCGTGGACAGAGAATTTCGCGCGTGAAATATTGATTATTTCCCATTTTGGACGCGTATATAGACAGGCGCGTGTAACGATTTGATTTCGCGTGATTCGACGTTATATAGCTTCAGTCTTGTACTCCAGAGCTGTTAAAAATTTTCTATAGAATTCAAACAATATAAGCTCGCAGGCTGCTCGCGGCGTACGATCGTATTTTACGAAAATTCCCGCGACTATATTTTAATTTTCCGCGCAGCTGCACTCCACGAGCAGGCGTGTAATTTTGTAACTTACTAAAATACAAGAGGATCAGTTTTTCATTCGTCGGAATTCGATAAGCTCGTATCCGCGGCTGAGTTCAAAAGTATCCGCTCTGTAAAAAATAACCGTGCCGTCGAATTTACAAAGCCTACAGAACGCGCCCAATGTACTCCGCTAGTGCGCGTCTAAAAACGCCGATGGGAGTGTACAAAACGCGATAGCACAATCGAATAAAGCGAGGAATGAAGCATCAATCGTCAGCGCAACGGCAATTTTTTAAGCTATCCGCGCGTTCGCGGAAAAACGAAAACGCGCCGCTGCGCTGCCTGGAAAAATAATACTATAGGCCTTGTAAAAAAAATGTATATGTATATGCATGTATCCATGTATATGCAAGTGTATATATACGCACGAATGTGCATCGACCGCGGGGGGCACGCCCCAGGATCGAAGCTCTTTTTGCCTCTCCGCGCTTGGCTCGGTCAGCTCTCGCGAATATGGAGATCGACGGGGAATTTTCGGAGGGGCTTTGTTTCAATATTCATCGCAGTGTCGGTAATTTAATTGTCCGATAACGGAGAGAAATTTCGATAAAAATTGCCGTGCTTCCGGCGCTGTTTTGGCGCTTGTTTCGTTCAAAGGTGGCCGTTTTTCCTTTTTTGGGCTTGGGATAGGTTGGTTGATGTGGATTTTGTATTATTTTATTGGACCGGTTGTTGTTTTTTAAATATTAATATTTTTAGGATTAGGTTGTAAATCTGAAAGTGTGAAATGGTACTCGTGATGCTCATGGTATATATTTATACATGGCCCCTGTTTTAACGTGTTTGAAAGTCTGTAAAAACGACAACAATCTAGTTAAATGGGAACGATACCCTTAACGCGTGTACTTTGCACTTTCGTTTATCGGGATTTGCAATGTATTTTTCGAAAAATACATTTATCCGTTCACTGTTTATCCATAAAAGCTTTATTAGTTTTCAAAATTATGGATTTTTTTACTAAATTGTAACTATTATAACTACACAATTTTTTCAAACTTCTGTACAAACTTGATAATAATAAATAAGTAACGATGGAAATTAGCGTCACGCCATCAAGTATCGTAACAATTAATCTAAACAATTCTTCTGCATAATTAACCAAACAAACCTAATTAAACGCAACACTTAAAAGCATACCGCGCTCCCAGACCATAAAAAATTCCAGCAACCTCCAAGCCATCCACTCATCCACCTTAAAACACCCCAATTCGCATCACCACCCCACTTTCAATCCCAAATCTCATCAGTCACAAAACGAGGAGCCGATAATTTCCGCATATACAAGCGTTATTATACTTTCACGTTCTTTTTTTTCTAGCACCCCAGCTGGCCTATTTTCCCTCTCCGTCGACGCTCGCGCGCGCGCGCAGGCATGTAGAATGGCTCTGTTATATCGATTCTCGCGTGGGACGGCTCTGCGGTGCTTTCGACTTTTAAAAATTCATACAAATGCATTAAATGTATGGTAAGGAGTAGTGTTATTGTACAGTGGAAAATATTTCAACTTTTTTTTTGTAGAGAGTATGGTAACTCGACAGGGTTTTTAATTTGTAAACTGCGGTGGTAATGAGGGTGGGAGTTGCGGTCGGCTAGTTATATGTAGAGTCCGGGAAATTATAGTGTTTAACAATTGGAGTGGGATTATTATGCATATAAAAGTTGTTTGGACGGGTAATGTTCGGAGTAAATTTTTAACTGGAATATTTCATAGTATACCAGGTAATTTTACAAAGTAATGTTCGTCACGTCACGGCCATTTTGTTGAAAATTATTAATATTAAATTATTTTAAATAATCAATAGATACCTTATATTTACCATGAAATATTCAACATAATATTTTAATGTAGCCACACATAAAAACAAGTTTTACCGTTTCCAACATTTCAAAATCAAAACTCTTCCAACAACCCCAACCACTGCAAATCTAACAACACCACTCCATCGAATTAAAACCAACCCTCTTTTCATCCCATTCAAACGAGCCTCAACAAACAATTTTCACCAACGTTCTATAAAAAACAAAAAATAGAAACAAACAGGTATACACACTCGTAACTCCATGCTTACTCTCGATTCGCGAGGGAATTAATGTCGTTACGTCAGCGGCGCTTAAAGCGACGCGTGCATTTTGCAAAGCTGGCCGCGCGAGGAGCGCTGAAATTTCAAATGGATTATTCAGCGAGCCAGGATTAAGCAAGTTGTGGCTTCTTCTGGCAGCGCGCGACCGGCAAAAGGAGCCAGTCTGGACGATGAATTTTTCAAGGACCGGTTTAGCCGGACGCTTAATTTGAAGCCTGAATTGTTGGGGATTTTCAGCTGCAGCCTCGTTAAGGGATGCCGCTGATTCATTAACGAGGTGAAAGCTCGATGTGGATAATTGAGTGTGTTTAGGTTAAGTAAGTTGTGGCTTGTAGTTTTGTTTATGTTTTAAATGATATTATTTTTAGGTAGGATGTTGGGTTTGCTGTTAAACCTTGGTAAAGGTATATGAGAATGCTTCAACGATGACAGTGTAGATTTATTTAGGTTTGGTTTTGCAATGAAGCACGTCGTGTAACTGTCTCTCGAGAAAGCCATTAATTGGCCATAAACTGTACTAATTGGCACGATTCTATTAGGATGTATCCAGCATCCAAGTGTACCTATGCCAAGCACATGCATAATATGCGATCAGCTGCGATTGCATAATCAATCATGCTAATTCGAGCTTAACCTCGAAAGATCCATAATTCTGTGGTTTTAGAATTAAATGTAACGAAAACTTAGTATGTGGTGATTTTTGTAATTTTCAATAAGCTGCCGAGCTAGTACTATATATTAAATCAAAAAATGAAACATTTCGATTTTAAAAATCACGATAATTATTCAGTGTGCATGATCAATTAAGCTTAAACTTTTTTTAAAAAAACTCAAACAGATTTTCTTTTTTTGCCAAACAGTTCGAAAAGAGAGCACGTATTATTTAGATCACCACCGAAAAACAAGCAAAGGTTATACTTTTTTGGAGTTAAACAGATAAAAACTGCATTTACTTTTTGTGGAAACAAAACTCTGAAATTTTTATTTACCTTCGTATAGATATTGACTACATTTGCAATTTTCTTACGCTGTTTTAAATTCAAGTGTGCAACCTAGTTTCTCTTTCCTTTTATAACATCCACGTTACATAAAAATTTGATTTTGTAAATTAGAATCTTTAAATAAGCATAAATAATGGTCATATAGTTTTTAAAAGAGATGGTTTTCATATTACCAGAATTAGTATCGCAGCAAGAATTACAATACGTTATAGAAAATGTTATACTTTTGTGAAAAAGTGAATGTAGAAGATGAAAAGAGAAAAGGTAAAACTTCCACAGATTTTACACAAGCCCTATATGTAGTAAAAACTCTAGAAGACTTGAAAGACCTTTATAAGAAGAACCATTATCGCTAATTTTCGAGAGGAAAAAATAAAGATTTTTGTTCAGAAGTATAAACAAAATGTGTCTTCTTATAATGCAAATATTATAGACAGTTTCCTAGAGTAAAAAAGAGAACAGCTATGAAATTTTTAACCTTATATATAACTTATTGTTAGATATTTTTATTTACTTATTTTAAAAAGTTTCTAAAATTAGGATTAATTATATACATCTGAATTATTAAGCTACAACAAACAAAATATCTATTAGTAAGTATTAAAGTTTTTAAAGTTATATCAAATTAACTTATCAAGTTTTCAAAAACAATTGATAGTAATCTAAAATTTATAGAGTATTTTTTAATACTTCATAATGTTATTCTGTTCCAAATAACTTCAAATAAAACATCTATACATTAATTAACTTAGAAATATAGCTGAATCTTTTAATAGTGCAACAGTGCATTAGCACTATTATTGCGGAAATGAATCAGCAAAACTTGCAATTAGTTTTAATTGATTGATTGTCCTATGCGAAAAATAAATATTTACAACTCAAGTTGCTTTACGTAAATCAACATAAATAAAGAATTACTCGTAATTATTATTTTTTATTATAATTCAAATCATAAATTGACTTTCATACCCAATTAGAGTGTACCCATATAAACGAAATACAATAAAAGAAAATATTATATACAAAAGTATATAAAATGTAATTAAATTATTTTTTATTGACATAAGTATCTTATTTAATCAAATATCTTTGACAATTTTTAAAATTTTATGGTTAATTTTTTTATATATTCTTATATTAAAGACGAATTTACACTTTAAGCTTCATCAAATATATAACTATAACTAAACTCTTCTTAGAACTAAAATACTAAAGCTAAAATTGTATAAGAATTTAGTTTAAAGCTTGTTTTATAAATAAATACAGAACTTTTACATTTCTCTATGAAACGGAATAAAGTCAGGTAAAAAAATTCGAGAAGGTTCTATGCGATAATTTAATTTTTCTGAAAATTGGCCTTTGCTGGTTTCTTTATATATCCACTTATCTTATCCGAAAGCGTCACGCGGCAACCGAAAAACGCGGACCTCAAAAGACGCGACTGCGCCGAAAGATAAGGTTCGGCCTCGCAGCAAAGCGTCTTGCACGCGTTTTATACGCACAGCACAGTTTTGTTCCCTTCTCGTAATATTGTAAGTTTCAAGTTATAAGAATTGAAGAATCACTCTTTTATCAAAATTTATTTTAATACCCCACATGTAGTTTCCACTGGATTAAAAAGTTACCTTTAATTTAATTAATTATGATTATGAATAACCAATAGCGTTATAAAGAAAAGATTAACTCAAACAAAAGATATATATCGATAAGCAAAGCTTACGCAAATCCTCGTAAGCCCCAACATATTAGGAAAAAATTAAAAAATAGCAGGAAACAGAAGTTACCTTACATTATGCAATTTGATATTCCTAAAACAATCATTACTTCTTCGCATTTATTTAATCTAACGAATTGTTATAAAGAGAACTTCGACAGCGCGAATACCAAGAGCGCAGCTTTCATTTATAGAATATCGACCAGCAGCAGTGCAACGCTGGCCGCAGAGCTTTTCCAACGTCCGTTCCGCTATACGATCAATTGTTCACTACCGGCTTTGTTGTTACTTTATTGTGCGTTTGTTCGGAGATGGTGATTCGATAGATCGTTAGAATTATTAGGCGAGCATCACTTGTATTGAGATGTTTTTAGAAAAGTAAGTTAAAAATTCTGAACCAATTTATGGAATAAAGTTGACTTATCGTATGTGTTTTATTTTTGACAATTTTTATTATTGGATGAATGCTCGAATTCAGGCGAATCGATACATGCATATTTTAGCATTCTGACGTGCTCGCGTTCAGAATAAAGTTGAATAAAATAGCTGTGGTCGTTTTAAAATAAAATTAAGATAATTATAATTAAAACTTTGTCCGATTGACCTAGGTTACTATTATTTTAAAATTAAATTAAATTTTAAAATCCAAATGCAGCTCAATTCTCGTTTATCTATTTTTACTCCCAAACTGAGTATATTTAATAATTTTTTTAAATTACTGCATTAATTAAATCGACTGGCAATATTTTCATTTATTTATGTCTTATTTGACACATGCCATTCAGGCAAATGTAGCTGAATGGTTTTTTTGCAAACTTAACGAATTTCATTATACAAATAATGAAGTAAAAGATAGCTATCTTTTAAAAATTTTATTTATTAAATATATTAATTTACTTTTAAGTATATTACTTTTTATCATGTTTAGTACTAGTTTAATGGTTCAAGATGCCTAAATTATTTTATACACCATAAAGAAATTATTAAAAATTTGAGAAATGTACACCCGCTGGACAAAATATCATTTAGAACGTTTTGATATCCTAATATCATATATCCTTATTGAACAATTCGGATGTTTTGGACAATCTTATTGGAAGATTTAAAAAATGTTCAAACGATATTTTGTCCAACAAATGTACTTTTATGTATTATTTAATAACAAAGATAAATCTGAATATTTGGTTAATGGACACTATTAACCATTTCAAGTTTCAATTTAATTCGTTCTCACATTGGCTTCTTAAAATTTACAATGATATTGACTGATCTGGATAATTTTTGAAGGGTTACAAGGCGAGTCTTTATTTAGATTTCTTTAATAATTATTGAGGTAAGACTTAGTTAGCCCCGATTACGAAATATAGTTTAAAGTAAATTTCTTAGCTTTTATTAGCTGATAAAAGTAGGTAAATTCGAGATAAATATAACTCAAACATCTGCATTAATTATACATTTTGCCTATTTCAGTTCTCCAAAAAACATCTTACTAACCCATAAATCCAAAAACAGTAGCCAACTCAGCCTTTCTCTCTTCACTTCTCCCAAACGACAAACTACTTAGAAATCAGCATCGTAACGAACCTCAAACATCAATCCGATCCTCCCGTTACCCCATTCTCACGACTAGCCTAAAGATTCATCGACACCAAAGTTGAATCACGAAAAGCTTCCTTCGCAACTACCGTCCCCTCCAGAGTAAAAACCACCATGTCGCTAAATTAAACGAGAAAAAAGGTCCTAGGAGAGCAACACGCGCTGAGAGATGTAGCACGGCGAAGACACGTCGCGCCGCTCGACCTACATATACTACTCGGCGTGTATTTACGTAAAGTGCGCGCAACCGCCAGTTTTTTTTTCTGCCTTCCTGAGGTGAGACATCGGCTCTTTTGCCAGAGGGAAGGATTTGATTTCGTTTAAAATTTTACGGTATGGAGGATTGGTTGTTTTGGAAAGTGTTTGAGTGTTCGGTTTAGGAGAAGATGCTGGGAGGTTATATCTTACGCTGTGATGTAATCATTTTAAAATTGATTGTTGTATGATGAGTTTGATGGTTTATTTTTGGTATAGGTATTAATATGAACTTATACTTATTTCGATAATAATAATATAATATAGATTTTTTGAATTGTGATGTGTGTTTGTATTGAAAATTGAGATTCTGGTATAATTTAACCATAATGTCATAAATTGAGAAATGAGTAGATAAATGGCTGAAGAAATCATAGCACACAAAAGGTTGTTGCAGTATCTGACGCATGAAATGTCTTGACCTTAGAATGTTGCTTTTTATAACGAACAACTTTTTTAAAGCCGCATGAAACATCATTATAGGCTTGCCTAAACGTGCGCTCTTACTACTGTTACTCTATACATACTACGTAAGAATCTATGTAACACACTTGCAACATCATAGTTTAAATCAAGTAAAATAAAAAAGCACGTTAAAATTTTAATAGAAAGATAGACATTTCTTTTAAGCTGTAAATTTAAAAAAAGAATAATATTTTTAATCTTGTATCTTGATATTATAGTGATTAGAAAAACAAATTGATGACTACAAGAATATTTTTTCAAAATTCATAATTGAATAAAAAGCGTGGATTGCAGATAATTACAAAATACTAAAACATTATCTTACTGGGTTTGCTAGGTTTATGTCCCTCATAAAAATTTAAACGCGATTAAATATTTTTGCGTATATTTTTATCTTAATTCATATCTACTTTTGTATAGTTATTTAATAATTCTTTGATCACGAAAAATGAAAATGGTAAGGACATTAAACTAATTACTTTTTCTTAACAACGACCTTCAATAAGGCATTCATACACTTGAATCGCAAACTTGTATAAATATAAGCAGTTGCTAGCAATTACATTCACGTTGTGGTAAAAAAAACTCACTCGTGAGTCCATTCATGAAAAAGCCATTGACGGCTCAGTAGAGTTGAGCAACTTTTTCCAGGCGTGACTATAAACGGAGAAAGCTGTTGAGTGCGAAAAATGTTAGTAAACGAGAGAGAAAGTGTATTTATTTTTATACACTAAGAAAAGTTCATCGTGATCTGAAAATACGAGAAATTATAGCTATATATTGAAAAATTAATATTATAGTTTTAAATAAATAGTCATACTTTAATTTAAAAATATAAAATCATACCTAAAGTGTTAGATAACTGAATCGCATAATTATTTCAGCACGGAACTTGAAAATAGTTTTATGATATCCCTGATGGCAGAAATGATTCTGTTTAATAACCATTTAATGGCCAATTAATGGTTTATAAGGTAGAGAATGGCCAAAAAGTAGTCATTTAATGGTGAAATTTCAACTAGGATACTTAAAAATAATACTTAAAAACTATTTTGAAAGGATAAATTAAATTGTATAAGAGAAACAACATAGTTTTTATAAAAACTTTTGAATATCTTGTTTGTTACAAGCATAATAATAATCCTGAGATGATTTCACCCCGGCAAAAATTGAACAATCCAAGAAACGATAATCAAACCACTAATTTATCCTCGCTGCATCATCAGGCCAGAAAAGCCAACATCACTCCCAATCGAAACAAGCTCGACATCAACAACATTTTCACACCCCCGCAACCGCAAATATCCTCGACTCAAACCACAACCACACCATAAAAAACCCTTCCCCCCAACCCAACCTAAAAAACCTTCCCATCCTCCCACATCTCACCACTCACCAACCTCCCTTACCCTATACACCTAAATAATCACCCCGTTATGCACTCGAGCTCTCCGCACTAATCACCACGTTGTGGACGCATACTGCAAACACGCACACACAGCATTGCGACGGTAACGAGAGAGAGTCCATCGACCCGCTCTGGTCTCGTAAACAGCGAGCCGTCGCAATAATTACAGCAAAGCCCGCCGTAAATCGCTTTCGATTACGTATTAGGCTTCTCCCTCCTTAAAGAGAAGGGGGGGAGGCACCTATATATATGCTTGCATACGCGTCACCCAGCTGTCTCGCGCCGTTAATTTCCTCGTGGCTCACGCGGTGCATTGGCCTATACTGCGCGCGCTTACCAGATAAGAGGCTCTCTCGCTCGCTCTCTTATATAATTCAGTGGCTGGGTCAAGGTCGTAGCGCCGGCCTCTCTCTCTCTCTCTCTCTCTCCTTTCGATAATCCAATCGAGATAGCGCTGCAATTGTGCGAGAACTAGAGGGGGCGTGTATGACTCACGTGTGTGCGCGTCTCTCTCTCTCTCTCTCTCTCTCTCTCTCTCTCTCTCTCTCTGGTGTGTAGACACGCGAAAAGTCCAGCTGACGAACGTTCTGCGCTCGCGCGTCAGTGTGTGGATTTATGTAGGGGAAAACCGGAGCAGCTGACGCTGGGAAGGAAGGTATTGATATGTGTGTGTATACGCTTGGTAGCTGAAGGATTTGAATGGAAAGTTGGCTAGCGCGAGGTGACAGTGAGGAGTGTAAGCTCGAGTATAGCTTGATTATGCTGGAGTTTGGATCGGTGGGGTGTAGAGGAGGTTAGTAGGGTTGAGCTGGGGGTAGTTTGATGTATGTGTGATGCGGGATCTTGTGACTAATGAGATGGCGTTGGTTAGTGAAGAGTTGGATGAATAGAAAGTGGTGGAATTGTTGTTTGTTGATGTTATTTAGGGAGTGGGGCTACCGATTTCGTACGACGTTGAACCCTTTGAGTATATATACTGGGATGATGCCATATGGCGTGCCAGCTTTCGACTGTAGCTTAATCAGTTCCTTATACTTTTACAGATCTTGAATTATCTTTGAATATTACTTTATACTACACAAATACTTTTTACAAAAATACCTTTATTTTACACACTATAGAAACCTTCTCCAACAAATCCCTTGTTCACATCTCCTTTAACTTAATATCAAAATACAATCGCTACTATTACCATTCACAACCTCACAAATCAATCCTCACCTCCCTATTAAGAAACCAATCAAAGCTCTCAAAAAAATCATTCGAAAAATACATTCTCTCAACAACCACCTTACTAAAAACACAATCACTCTCGAATCCATCCCGCGCCTCACACGCACATGAGCACAGCCGGCACATCCGCATCGTGAATCACTCTCGAAGCAATCGCGTAATAATACATAATATATACGCGCGCGGCCTGGCTCAGTCGACTTCCTCGCTGCGTCTCTCTCCTTCTTTCTCTCTCTCTCTCTCTCTCTCTTCCGCGCTGATTCATCCCGAGATCTACGTACACCTCGAAATCAAAACGTAAACACGAGGCGCGCGGCATGTCAATGATCCGCGCGAGCCACGTGCTCTCTCACGCCGCTACCGCCGAGAGTGAGAGAGAGAGAGAAGCGTTTATCGTGTCGAGGCCGGCTTTTACTACTATCGCCATCCTGCTTCCTCAAATCTCCCCATCTCCCTCTTTCTCTCTCTACTCTCGGGTTCATTCTCCTTCGCGCGCGCGTATACCAACACACCTATTCTTTCATTGATGTCTCTCTCTCTCCCTCGTCTCGCTCGCTCGCGCAAGCGATGCGTTCGGCTCTCTGTGTGTATGCGGTAGGTCAAGTAATTTCCTGCTGTCTCTGTCTCACTCTCTTTCAAGAGAAAGAGAGAGAGAGAGTGAGTGAGTGAGAGAGTTGTTGAGTGACTATATATCGACGCGTGTCTCGCTCTCCCTTTCTTGCTCTTTTACTCTGTCGCGCGGACGTTTGTTTCTCTCTGGCGGTCACTCGTCGCCCACTCCTTTTTGCCCTCTTTTCGCGACACTTTTGTTTACGTGCGCTGTCCTGTTTTTGTTGGCGAGCGGTGTATATATAGGCGAAGGACATTGTTTTCAGGATGTGTTTGCAGGTGGTTGAAAAGCGCGATTGGCCGTGATTTTCGATTTTTGCACGGAAGTGAACTGTGCGATCTCCTTCTTTTTTTCAGCTTTTAGTGTGACTGGTTGGGATGTATCCTATAGTGAATGGGTTGTTACTTTTTTAAGAATGAACATTTCGATCAGATGAGAGCTAATAATTTAAATATTAGAAAAGAAAAGGAAGCTTAACAACGGTGGAGTTGCAACAGGATAAGGATGAAATCATGATGAAAAGAGGAAGACCAAGTCAATTCTGAAAAATTTACTTTTAAACGTGAAAAAGTTTAACTTTCAATGCAAATCATTATTGCCAATTATTTCATCCTTGAGATCCTTATATAATTCAAATGTTAAATGATATTGAGAGCAGCTCTAATCCATTTTCTCCAAAACATGTGAGAATGACGAATTTGGTCTCCGAGTTTTGAGCCCTTCAAAAACTTAAACCAAAGTGTCACTTGCAAAATTACCTGTTAAATATCGACGAAAGTTAGTTCAGTGCCTATAGGCTGCTCAATTTTGGCGTGGAGGAGCTTTAGGGATCTTGAATTTCATCACAACAGGGTTACAAATATTAACATATAAAATCTAATTACAGACAAAATTATTATTTTTAAGAAAGAACATACAACTGACAGACAAACGTTTGTCGATTTACAATGGTATTTGTAATTAACAGACAAAATGTCTATTATATAATCATATTTTTGTCTGATAATTTAACAGACAATTCAGTAACAGACGAAATTGTTAACATACTACACGCGTGTTTTTTACTTTGACGCTCAACTCTTTTCACATTTTTTGATTCGTCACAATGACGCGCAGAAACATTCTTAGAAACATAAGATGCATCCGATATTTACAAGAAGTGAGCATGTAAAGTACAAGTATTTTCCTACATAAAGAAAACAGCACGCAAAAAATCAATATTCCCGCATCATTTTATCCTTATTACCTCATCATATATAAATAGGTTAATAATATGTCTATAAAAAATAAAAAATAAACCACCACTCCCGCCTCCACCTAACAACCCTCAAAACCCTCCCACATCAAAAACCGCATCAACCGCTCAACAAACCGCCACGTGCTTCCTAAAATCTCCTCTCTCGCTCCCCTTACCGGCACGCACAATGCACTCACCTACTCCCCCGCGCAACTCCACCTTCACCTTCTATATACGCGATGACGACTCTTCCTCTCTCTCTCTCGTTCGCGCGCGCATCTCCCGCTATATACTTACACAGCTACTCCCCATTCAGCTCTCTATTCCTCCTACCGTGCTCCTCCTGGCCTCTCGCAAAAATGCACACTCCCCCCCGGTTCCCCTCCCCCGCTGCACACACGCGCTCATTCACTAATTCAGCGGCGCGCGCCCCGAGCACGTGACTTTTCGCTTGTAAACGCGCGGAATGTGTCAGAGAAAGAGAGACAGCGGCACCCGTCCGCGTGTGTCTGTGTGCCCGAGGGGGAAATCTCCCGCGAGAGGGGGGGGGGGAGTGCTCCTTCGTCTTGTTTCCTTCTTCCTCCTTTTTCCCCTACCACCCCCCGTCGCGCTAGTACACGAGTGCAGACAGAAAGAGAGAGTCGAGAGAGCGCGGAGCTCTAAAAATAAATCGCACCCCCGCCCCCCCTCACACCTTCCCGCAGACTCTATGCATGAATGACAATCCCCCTCTCCCTTTTTGTCGGAGCTGTGTCTGTGCGCTGTCCGTGTGACTGTTTTCTCTCGGTCTCGCTCTATCTGGGCAATACGGATACTCTCCCGGCTGTCTCTCTTTCTCTTCTTAACGGCTCGGTGGCCGATATATATGCGCGGATACTTACAGGCCACGTGGTGCGCTTGCGGCTTGGGTGGAAGAAGTAGGATGAGTATAGGATTGGGTTAGAGTGGGTTTGATTAGGTTGATCGGAGGTTGGGTTGGTTTTGTGGAAGTGGTTGAAAGTCGGGTGTTGAAGAATGACGGAAGGTTCTTTAATTTTGGCGAAACTTGATGGTGGTGTTGAAGTGTAGGGTTGGAATGAATGTGACGTGAAAAACTTCTCGTTGTTGAGAATGCTAGTATCTATTCTTTTACATTTAATTTTGAATTTTCGAAATTATTCACGATGTCAAGTTGTTCCAGTGAAGAGCAACAACGTGACGTCGCCGCATTTTTGAAAAATTGAAAAATAAATGTACCGAAATGGGTTTCTTCACGGGTCGTCTTAAGGCTCTTTCAAAAATGAATCCTGTCTAGCAAAGAAATAAGCAGCCTTGTTTCTGGATCGATCTGTCAAAACTTTGTCTTCAAACTTCATTTTTACATTTTGAAAGCCAGAAATAAAGTAAGTAAGACCGAGCAACGAAAACGCCACTTTCCACGAAGGAAACCCTGGATTTCGAAAAGTACTCGTTCACGTTATTAAAGCACGCCAACAGTCGTAAACAGTTTCCAAAACTCAGACCCAACTTCACATTAGTCTCAATTAGCTCTCAAACCAGCCATTAAAAATGAGTTTAACTACTCTCCAGTTGTAACCTTCATTATACCCAACGACATCCCGATGCCGCCCCTACCAATTCTCGTACGTATCTACTTTACAAGCAACCATAGAGCTTCGACTCGCAACGAAACAGACAGAAAGCCGGAGCCGCTGCAATATGTGAACCTCGCCGATCTAATAAAACGCGGAGCGACGAAACCGTCTGCGCATTAAAGGCTAATTAGACACTTTTTGTCCCTTCTCCCATTGTCTTTCTCTATCCGCCCTGTAAGCGTATACCCCATCCACTCGTTTGTTCATTTCGGTTCTCTGAACAGGCCGTCTGCCTTTTTTCACAGTCGCCCTGTTGTTTCATTATCGCATTTGGTGTACTTTCGTAGGGAGTCGTCTGCGTTGTTTCAACGCTGGCCGAGTTAAGAGAGAGAGCTTGCACAGTTTTTTGTTTTGGAATTATTGGTTTGGGGTTAAAAATTCAAGTTAACTTCAAATGTACTTGTACATTTAGTCGTGCAATGTGAGTTTTGTTTGCTAATGATTGAGTTTCTATAAGATTTATTGTCTGGTTAATCTAACTGAATGATATTGAAGAGTTTGCATTTTTTTAAATTGATTGATAATATTTTTACTGTAAGAAATGTTTGTTGATTTTGATCTTTTATTAAACACTTTAATAATTTATTCTAGAAAATCTATTTTCCTATTGGCTCAGAAATAAATCATTCTTAATCAATCGTAATGTCGATGTTTTTATAGTGAGTTAAGATTCCCTTTAACTTTTCCATTATTCGTTACTGTTATAAAAGTACAATTCCGTTGAATTCTACAAGCATTTTAATTAAGTGATTCTATTACCGTATGCGTACTTAGTCCAACATTGTTAATGAAAAGGAAGGTAAAATCAAATTTCATTTGCGATTACAAAAAGTAAACTCGAGACCACACACATGTTTTTATTTGCATTCTCGTCAACATCTAACTTGCCCTGTAAAATTCGCAAACGAAATAGCTGTTCGAACGGTCTTACTTTTTCAAATATTCTTACTTTTAAACCCACGAAGAATGAAAATTTTTATAGACATTCTATTTTACGATAGTATAAAGTAAAAACAAATATCGTTATCGAGAGACAAAGTATAAAACATTCAATATATTTTTAAAATTTTTATTTGATTTTAATTTTAAAACTTTCACTATGTTCTTTAGTAAAATTCATAAGGACAATAAAAATTATAAAAATAGCAAAATCTAAAAAGCAAGATCTCCATTTTTCGATTTTTATATAGGTTTAAAGGAACAAAAGAAACTTCCGAAATTAAATTTGGATGAAAAATAAAAATTTTGGCTAATTCGCTAAAACTTATTCTATTGTTGAACAATTTATTTTTGACATATAAATTTTTTGTCCACAAAATTTTTTTTTGGATACTAGGAGAGTATATGACCTTCGGCTCACCAAATTTGATGAATCTTTGCCAAAAAAGTTCTCTACCTTATAGATAGATAAAAGCTGAAGGCTTAGGATGTATACTGACTTATTCCTTACACATATATTTCATTTTGTACCCGTTTCGACAAAGAGTGGATAAATTGTATAGAAATGCTTGTAATATAAATTGTACAAAAATGCTTTGTGCTCTTTCAAGCAAATTTGTTGTAATTTCGCGCATTTGTTAATATTATTAGAATCTAAAATGAATATTTACATTCATTAAAATCTATAATAAAATATATTTCAGTCAAAACTTTTATAAGTAAAAATTGAATAAAATGATTAATTTACCCGATCCCCAAATCCCATCCTTGATAAAAGTAAAAATACTTTTCAATATGACATCATCCTAATAAATTGGGGTAGAAGAAAATAGATTATATTACTTTCCATCTATATTTACCTAACTTGTACCATTTTGTCGAAGACGATAGAAAATAAAATACATCATATAGGATATCGTACAAATAACTCAGCGTTAGCCCTAAGGCTTTGACTTTTATCTATCTTACAGGCTACAAATCTTAGTAGACAAGTTTTATAAAATTTGGTGGCCCGAAACTCATAACATCCTTCTAATCACAGTGCCCTTATTTATTTTATCGTCTTTGCATAGTTACAATTACACCTTAAAATATTCATCACTCAAACATAAAAGATTAATTCGTTAAGTTGCAACAATACATACTAACACAAATCAAGCTTCAATAACAACCTTCCAAAAAAACAAAATCATCATCACACCATATCACAACTTCTCTCACCCCTCCCATCCTCGAACCACCCAATTTATAATAAAAAAAAACAAATCCGAAACTCTACAGGCTCAGCTCGCCCGATATCCTCAAGAAACAAAAACAGCCGCTTCGGGCAGCGTCGCCGAGGCGCGCACACAGCGGGGTTATATAGACGCTAGAGTCAGATATCGATCTCCGGGGCGTTCAGCGCTCCCCTACTCGCTTCTGCCGCTATCTCGCCGCGCGTATATAGACGTCGATTTCCAGAGAGCTGCCGCCCCTGCGAGAGCATCAGAGTCGCAAATGAAATTTTTAGCGGGAAATTGAAAAGAAAAAATAGATGGCAGAGGATGGGCGGGATGGGTTTTTGGATGTGGAACGGATTTTTTATTAGGGGAGGTGCTGGTTTGGGTTTTTGTGAGTGGTTTGGATGAGATGGGTATTATTATGGGTGGTTTTGGAGTGAGATTTCTGAGTTGTTTTTTGGCTGAAAGTATCAGGATTGATATTTAATAAAGGAATATTGTCATTGTGATTAGTTGATTGTTTTTTCATTTTGAATTGCGTGTGATTTTGCACAGCTAAAAATATTTATATTATTAAGTAAGGGTGTTTAATTGTCAGTGTAAGGAATTGAACTACGGCTTCAATCATAGACATAAATTAATAACTATTGATTACTTTGGGATCACAAAGTAAGCATCGTATCTATATATTTTCGTGAATAAATATATCACTGAAAGGTCAGTTATTAGATATTACCTATGAACAACAACAAACTGTTTTTTCCGTACTAAAGTAAACAAGATTGATAAGCAATAAAACGTTTAGTACTTCTTCTTATTATTATCACAATTTTTTTTAGCGTCTCAAATCCTCATCCAACAAAAAATGCAAAACCCAAACAGTAAATTAATCTCAAACTCTCCAACAATCAACGCACATCTCGACCTCCCCGGAAATCCAAAAAGAAAAACTCCTGCAATATTTGCTCGAGTTAGCAGCGCGTGGACAAATAAAAATTTCAATCTCTCGGTGCCTTCCTCCTACCCCCCGCCTCCCCGTAAATTTTATTTCGATCCCGGCCAGGCCGACGCTGCAAAAGCGAAGCCGGGGGAAAAACTTCCGGGGGAAACCCGCCAACGTCGGAAGATAGACGAGGAAAGTCACTGCTCGCTCCGGGTTCTTTTGCGGTGGATCGAAAAAAAAATAGAAACGTTGAGTGGCACTGGGAAATAATTAGGTTATTCACGAAAAGTTGATTGAGGAGAGCGTTGGAGGGGTGATGTCTGTGTTTTTTTCGGGTGAAGAGTGATGCTCGGATTCGTTTTAAAATTATTTGTTTATGATTTGATTAATTGACAAATTGAATGAATTTATTTGTTTTAAGGTTTTTATATAAGTTTATGGAAAATAAGTTTAATTAATTCGCGAGTTCGCATGTTAACAAATTGACAAGCAAGAGGTAAAAAGAACTTTCTTGACGTCATTTGAGTGTTCTCTTTGATTCATAAAATAATTTGAAGTCTTCGAGACTAAACGTTTTGAATGTACAAGTGATTTTAGTTTTAAAAGTCTGTGACAATTGTAAAACAGAGAATGTTTAATTACCGTGAGTTTATGTCTATTATACTAATTTCTAAAAAATAATTTTTTAATGATTCATTGATTTTATTATTTTTATCTTAAAGACATTCTTTTGCAAATGAAAGTGTATAATCACGAATTAAAAAGTAACATAAAATAATTTAACTACGGTTTTTCGTCTAATATTAATTGAAATAGTTAAAATAAAAGGTAAATAAAATTTAAAAAATAATAATTAAACTAAACATTTATATTTTGTAAAATTTTTACATTCGCAATAACAAAAATAATGAAAATGATAGAAGTGGCTTTAATTAACCTAATTACCTTCCGCAGTAATTAATTAAGGATGGAGAATAACCAAAAATAACAGAAAATATTAAAAGAATATTTAGTTGACCAGATGGATTTGACCATAAATTTAAATTATAAAAAAGGATATAAGAATTTAATTGTAACATTTTTACCTCTGTACAAAAAAATTGAAATACGAACATTTTTCTAACTGACTGATTTCAGAAATATATATTTTTAACACTAGTAAATAACCACAATTCTTTTATAGTTTTTCACTATAAAACAATCATTAAATAAATTTTGTTTAACGTATTAAAATAATTAATAAATCACTAAAAATTTTTTATAAATGGAATCATTTATATTTTTAAATTAATTATCTTTCTTGTTTAAATTACTATTTTTCAGCGATATTTATCATTTTTATTATAAAAGTGCACCTGTACTTCGCGAGTATAATGTAACTTTTAAAAAAAGCTTTTAAAAAGAAATTTCATGAATATGTTATAAATTTTTCGTATAATAGTTCTATATAAATATATAGTTATGTATTTTTATTGTACTTCTAAATTAATATTTTTATTTTATCTGAAAATTTATACTATAAATAAAGTGATATTGGTGATTTTCAAAATGAAATTTTGAGTTTTCACTAGAATACATTCGATTAAAATAACAATATTCGACAATATTTTAAAAAATAATCATATTTTTTATTCAAACTTTGAATAGAACAAAACTCATCACAACAAATCGCCTGTTTACTTCATCGAAAAAAAAAAAATTTTAATGAAAAATTCATAACCAATCGTACATCACGGCTGCGCTTCCGTCAATAAAACTACCAAAAAACAACTCGAGTAACTCCAAAAATTGCCAACGCCCCCATCACCAATTCAATTAAAGAGCCAACGAGAAAGAGAAAGAGGGATAGAGGGAAAGTCGCTCGTTTAACGAGACGGCGGAAGTGTCTCTCTCCCTCTCTCCTCTGTCCCTATACTGACGAGCGAGTCAGGCCGGAAGTGCCGACGGCAATTTTCGGAATATCCGATTGCTGTATACGGGCCTCACTCGTTTCGAAATTGCCGCCAGCTATCATCATCCTCGAACTCCTTGATTTTCTCGCTGTCTCTCTCTCACTCTCTCTCTTTCTCTTTCTCTCTCACTCTTTAATTTCGGTCCTGTCTTCTATCTTTACGCGATGATTTTTTTTGCATTACTTTTTGATTATTTAAAAGGATATTTTTAATATTTAAATAGAGATAAAATTTTTAATAATAATAACTCTAATTGTTACACATGAAGTTACAAAATTATTATTTGTTGACATATAAATTTTCTAAGAAATACTTGTGACTCTTTTTATTAACAAAAATAATGGAAGAATAATTTAGGATCAATATGTTAGTCTTCTGATTCTTCATTTCCTATCTGTAAAGGACCAATTAATCATACCTAAAGTGAGATTCAGTTATGATAAAATAATTTAAGAGGTCTCTGCAAAATATTTCATAAAAATAATTTTAAAAAATGTATAAATGAAAAGAAACCAAAGATAAAGTAGGAATCTGCTTGATGATATAAATATCTACTTTATAAAATGTACATAAAGTAACTATATTATTTAATTGAAAATATTTCATATGAAAATATTTTGTTATGACAAAATTTTTAATCAAACTATAGATATATGTATTAATTTTGAAATGAACAACAAATTTAAAAGTTTTAAAAAATTTTAAATCGTTACATTTAATTAAAATTATTAGGACAAAATGGATTCCTCAAATTTCATTAGATTTAATGTTTATATAGCTCAAAGACATTTCTTAGCTCATAAAAAAAATCGTAAACACATAAAAAGTACAGATATATAAGCCTACAAGACTGCACAAGTCTATCCCATCAAACGCACCTCAAAATATCACAGAACGCCCCCAAAGTAACTAAACCAGCCCAAAACCCCCGGAAACCTCAACCGATCCCAGATCGAATCGCAAAAAACTAAAAAATTCACCCAAACCCCTCCCGCTGCCTCAGCACCCGAAACCCCCTAAAACCTCCACCATCAGCTGGTAAAAAATTCTGCGAGCCCCCAAAAAAAATCCGATCTCTCCAGGAGCCCGGCAACCCTTCGATTTCCCCGTTTTCCCGGTACGCTGTATCGTGTGTTTAACGTAGCGCGCAAGCCGCCTTCGAGAGAGCGCACAGCTCTCGCCGCGAGGTTGCGAGCTGCGGCCGCTCACCGGCTAAATATATCTCCCCGAGAAAGAGAGAGAGAACACGCGCACGGGCACTAATACACACACACACGTGAACACACTCGCACATACATACACACAAGCACCGCAAGGTCAGCTCGCGCGCGAGAGCGCGATAAAAGCAAGCCGAGCTCTCTGCGGCTTATATACCAGCGAGGCGCGAGCAAACATTTTTTCAAGAGTGGCGAGAGAGGTTTTAGAGGGCCGAGGAGGGATATGGATTTTTTTGGGGGGGTTTTAGGGGGTGGGTGATTTTTGGAACGAGGTTTTTTCGGGGTTGTTGGTTGAGTGTTTTTGGGATTGGGATGAGTGTGAGGCGTTGCGAGCATATGTTGCAATGCGGACGGACGATTTGGCTTCGTGGATCGGATCGTGTTGAGGTTTTGAAACTTTTTTTGGGGACTAGATATTTAAGGAGCTGATGAGTTTTTGATTGGATGTTTCGGTAGTTTATTTTGATGTAGGTTATTGCGATAGCTATTAATGTTACGTAGGTTAAAGCGAAATAAATGGTTCGAAGATGATGATTTAGAAACGAATGTTGTGAGTAATGAAATTTTTTCTATGTTGGTTAAATATTAACTTGTATTTTATTTTCATCTCCTTTAGAAAGATGCAAAAAAAATAAGTTATGAGAAAAATTTTTTTTTGTCAAAAACGCAAAAAACTTTATTTGTGCCAGCATGATTCTGAGAATTTTCTAATGAACTTGTTTGAAATAATTATTCTTTTTGTAATGAGTTTTATAATTATTTAAACAC